>CM040122.1:105911823-106138220 GCA_022559845.1 Amorphophallus konjac | reverse complement strand
GCATGATGAGAGAGAGGCAGAGAGAGAGAAAGCCGAGAGAAGGTCCGAGCGACAGCGGGATCAGACCGAGAGGAGGGCCTTGGAGGCCCAAGTGAGGAGAGCTCCAGCTGGGCCTTCAGGCCGTCGTGCAGAGGCTAGGAGGGATGGAGACGCGCTACGAGAGAGCGCGAGAGTTCGGGGAGCGACTGCGCCAGTCTGGTCGCTTTGCCGCTAGTGGCTTCTTTGCCACGCCAGGGGAGGAGCAGCGAGTCATTGCTGTGGAGCCGGCGCCACGAGGCGAGGCGGGTGCTACTGCACGGGGATCCGGAGGCTTCTGAGGGACCCTCACCTCAGGGGAGAGGAGAGGGACGCCTAGAGGGACGAGCATGAAGATAATGGCAAGAGTTGGCGAGCTAGTGGACCCGCCTCCTCTCTATGATTGTAGTGTTTATGACAGCTTATGTAGAATTATGAATGGAGTGATTTGATTTTCTGCTGCTTGTTTGTTCTCTTGTGCGTTCCTTCTTCCCTACACTTCTTCTCCTTTGCACTGTTCCCATGTGATGGGTCTGCCGAGACTCCACCCCAAGCGGAGAATCGCGTCTTGTTGTGACCATTTTCCACGGGAATCTGCCGTCGAAGTCAATAATGACGGCCCTAGTCCCTTTTCCCGGATGTTGTGTCAAATTTTGCGGACGTCCTCCAAAACATGATAGGGTATCCCTAGACAACATAGGGGGCTAGTCGTCATATTCTTCGTCCAATCAATCACCCTGTGCGAGCGGTGAAGTGACACACGGGACCGCATGGTAGGTGCCTCATCGCGAGGGCTATCATTAAAGGTGATGGAGGCAATCTTGGCCTGCACTCCTTCCATTTCTATAAATTCTTGTCCCTTTTATCCTCCCAGGTATATCGAGAGCTAACTCGAGGAGCACAAGTTCTCACGGGAGAGGAGGAGTTCAAAATTCCGAGAGTTGGATGGAGGGCGAATCTTCCCACTCCTCGAAGAGAAGCAGGTCCAGTGGTAGTAGTTCCCAGAGGCTTTCGGACCTCGAAGGGCACTTCAGCGAAAGGGCCCAATCACAACTCGTAAGCCAAGTTTTCCTGCCCTTTTTTCCATTCTTTTTTCTTCCTTTCTTTCTGACCAAACCTCCTCTCCATTCCCTGCATGCGTAGAGTGTGATGAAATCACAGATCTCATGGGAGTTGGTAGTGGCAGCATACCGAGGTCTCCCAGATTTTTAGAAGGCCAGGCTAGATGTGATGGGATTTGGCACCTTTCTTCGGATCGAGCCGCTCGAGCTCGACCTGGTCCTGATCCAAGCCTTGTGTGAGAGATGGGACCCAGTGAGTCGGGCATTCCTGATGCCCTGGGGGCACATGGTGCCCAGCTTGGAGGATGTGGTCCGGATCACAAGCCTGAAGGTGGAGGGCGAGGCAGTGACCGGGGTCACTTATGCGGATTACCGAGAAGGTGCTCGGAAGCTACTGGGTTTGGACCTAGATGGTCGGAAAAATAGGTCGGTAGCTAGGGCGTCCCTCATGGATGCATTAGGGCTCACCGACACTCGTCGGCGGGACGATGAATCCTCAGAAGAGTTCATGGAAAGGATGGAAATAGGATGCCGTGCCGTGTACTGCACAGATTTCGGCAACTGGGAAAGATGCAACATAGATTTGAGGAGATTTCTCCTCTTCCTTTTGGGGAGATTGGTACTGAGCTCGAAAGGGGACGGTATCCAATGTCGCTTCCTGGAGCTGCTGTCAGACCTTGAAAGAGTAGGGTACTATGCCTGGGGAGCTGCCATGCTGGCGCACTTGTTTGCAGGCCTGTTCCAAGAAGCGGATCGTGAGATGGCTGTGAGTGGTTTCACACCATTCATCCAGGTATTTTTGGTTTTGCTTGTTTTGTATTTTTTTTGTGTTTTTGCAAGGTACTGATGACCTGCGCCGAGCAGCTGTGGAGCTATTATTACCTCCCCATGGGGAGAGCTCGGCATTGGCGACCCGCGATGGTGCCGCTAGCCAGGCGGTGGGAACCCATCATGAGTGCGGCACCCCTAACCTACCAACTGATGGTGCTAAGGCGGGAGCTACAGGAGTTCCCTGCAGCGATGGTAAACTGGAGACCCTACTCAGACATGGTCGATGCCGACCAGCCGTGGGTTCTAGCAAGTCGTGCCCGGTTCGGACGGGAACTGTGGATGCACTGCCTGAATGAAATCGAGCCGCTTCGGCTACGATTGGTTATGAGGACTTTGGGACTGGCTCAAGAATGGGTGGATACGCTGCGCCACCTCGCGTTGGGAGAGAGACGCGAGGACCGGCGACCTGCATTGACTGGCGCGTGCGGTTCCCTGAACAGTATGAAGACTGGCAACGGGGTGGCACGATTGTAGAATCACATGCGCGGGATAGCGAGGACTACTTGCGTCTATATAGGACAAAGTACGCAGAGCGGCTCCAACCCCGGGGACTTGTGGAGGTAGTTTCCCCTTTTTCTCTTTTCTTCTTTCTCCTTTTTTGGTTTTCTGGTGGAAATGCTGACTCGTATGGCTGCAGGATATCCGTGATACGATGATAGCGACTTTACGAACTCGCTTGGCAGAGATGGAGCAACGGTTGGGCGATGCCCGCGGAGCTACGAGCGCCTTGGTAGGTGTACAGTGCGTTCCTAATTAAAACCCAGATTCCAGATGTTGGCTGCTAATTCACGCGGTCGTAGCATGCCCAGATTGGCGCGGCTTCCCCAGCGATGGGAGTAGGTGGTGCCTCTTCCAGCTTGTGGATTCCCACCTCAGAACTTGACTTGCTTCATGAGCAACTTGCTCACGCCACGCAGCGTGCTGCGGAGGCAGAAGGGATGCTCTGTATACAGGTAAAAGTTTCAGTGTTGAGTTCTCTTTGTTTACGCCTTATCGCGTATCTGAGATGGTACACTCGGCAGGAAAAGGAGACGGAAGAAGCGCTTGCCCAAGCTGCGCAGAGGGAGGCTAGGATAGCAGAACTGGAGAGGGAACTACAGCGTCATCCTGATGACGACTCTTCCAGGGATGCTATGGAACTGAGGATCACTCTCCAGTTGGAGAGGGAAGACCGTGAGAGAGAATGGGCAGAGAGAGAAAGAGACCCAGAGAGAGAAAGAGCCAACAGACTGACTGAAAGAGAGGAACGAAGGGCCATGGAGGCCCAGTTGTTCGAACTCTGAACCAGCCTTCGTCTTGCTGAACAGTGGCTGAGAGATGGTGAGGAGCGCTACCGAAGAGCACGAGAGCGTGGCTTTCGTGTTGGTAGCTTCTCTGCTGCTTCCGTGGATCAACGCCGGGGTGTGGGAATAGGAAGGGGAGTACAGAGCGGTAGGAGTACCGCTTTTCGTAGTTGGGTAGCACCTTTGAGAGCGTTTTGCCCGGAGAGTAGTGGGACGAGTAATGCAGAGAGAGAGGGCGGAACTTGATGTAATTTTTTTGGTTTTTGGAATAAAATACAAGGTTCGGTTTGTTTGGTTTTCACCTTTGCTTCTGTTGCCTGAATCCCTGCACACATCACTGAAACAAACAAATCAGAATTTCTGTTCTGACTTGGCCCCTTGCTCAATAAGCAAATGGTCACTGTGACTGTCCTTGATAACTGGTCAAGGGGCCAAGCCTTTATTTAACGAAGGCAAGGGAAAGATGCGGTGATGATAAATGCGACAGGCAAGCACACGAATGCAAGCGGTATTAAAAGTGAGATGCTGCACGCAAATGCAATCATGCAAAATTGATTTGTTTTCTTTTTTATATTTGGCATTTTTTTGTTTTATCATAAAAAAGATTTTTTTTGTTTGCAAATATGTACATTTTCTCTTTTCCATTTTTTTGTTGTTTTTATCATTTCAATTTTTTGTTGCTAACGCCTGGCAAGCACCCAAATGGCACCTAACCTACGTGAGAACAGGGGTTTCTTACTAACCTCCCAGGTATCCTAAGTGCACATCTAGGTTGATTTGGGCCTCTAGACCCCTCGAATGATGATCCCGCCGGCTAAGACTTACCCTGATGACAATACCGTCATGCCATGCTTAGGCTCCCAGTCGCTTCCGACCACAGGGATTCACCCAAAAGGTGTTTGAGGTAAGAGATTTGCCCGACCCGGGTCTGTTTCCTCACAACTCTAGATGGTATATGATGGAACACCCTGGAACCCTAACGACCAACCGCGCGACGCTGACCCGGAATCAGACGCCGTCGCACCCATAGGTGACGCGCTTGCATTGGCCTAAGCCCGAGGTTAAACAAGAAGACATCAAGGTGGTAAACAGGGGTCTTGACCAGCCAGAAACACGGAGACTCCTTCGCAGCGATAGCTTTTGCTTTTCAAAGTAGGCAACCAAATGTGTATATTAAAATAAGGTCGCAGACCCTGGGCAGTTTTCACCCTTCAGAAACTCCATCGAACCTTCATCTTTAGAGGGAGAAGGAAGAGTGTAGGGGATAAACCTCCTGAGAGGACCGGCAAAGCCGTTAACCCGGCGAGCGAATAAGGGCCCATTAACTCTTTCCTTTCGGACAACTTCGGACCAAATCTCGAGCATTTACATTCCACGGCCCCTTTTGTGGATTCAGACTTTTGCTTTGAGGGGTTCCGTTTATCGCAACAGGCACGGTCACGACCAGGCTTTTCTCTTGATTTTGATTTTGTATTTCTTTTTGTGAGGGAGATATAGTCGTTTGACGTTTGTGGGCTCCCTTTTCGTATGCCTGCGGGGACACTGCCCTCTTCTCGTGCTCTGATCGATGCTCGAGGAAATGGATCCTACTCTTGCCTTTGGGGTTTGAGTTTCGGTTTCTCATGCTCAGCGTTTTAAGGGCGCCGACTGTCTCATTTGGTCGAAGAGAAAAGAATAAAGATTACAGCTTCCGGAGATCTTCTGGGTGGGGCCCCACCGTAGGTGATGCTACCGACTTTTTTTGAATAAAATACATAAGTGAGCACATGTTAGCTTCCTTCGAGCGAGCATAGGCCGACGTGGCCGGACAGGGATCTCCACGGTTCTGGCAAACCAAGACCCGGTGCCTACCAAGCCTTAATGGGCCCTATCCTAACATGAAGGTTAGATGCAGGGACTTAACTACATGGTGACTGCCAGGCATCGGCATTTTGAATTTTCCATATTTTTAGTGGTTTTCGGTATTTCTTTGTTTTTGATGTTTTTTATCTTTTCATCATTTTTTTTGTTTTGTGCTAAGGGTAGTATTTCTTAAGATAAAGCCCATTCCAAGGGTGGGATAACTCGGTCCCTTCGGCGTTGACTAGCTTGTAGGCGTTGCCAGGGTACACGGCTTGAATTACAAATGGTCCTTCCCAATTGGGTTGGAGCTTAGAACGCGGCCCTCCAGGTTTGACAAAAATTCTTTTTACGACCATCTCACCGACTTTGAATTTTCTCTCAACGACTTTCTTTTGGTAAAAGCGAGCGAGTCTATTTTGATACACACGCGCGTGTTCGGCAGCGGCCAGCCGCTTCTCATCCAAGAGTTCCAACTGGGCGAGGAGTGAATTACGACGATCGTCGAGGGGAAATTCCTCGTCCAATTGTACCCTGAGAGAAGGGATCAGAGTCTCGTACGGGACTACCGCTTCCATACCATAAGTAAGGGCAAATGGAGTCTGCCCGGTGGGGGTACGGATTGAAGTGCGATAGGCCCATAGGGCTTCGATAAGTTTTTCTGGCCAGTCTGAAAACTTACTAGACTCGCAGGTTTTTTTGATGATTTTGAGCAATGTTTTATTGGTGGCCTCCGCTTGGCCGTTACCTTGTGGGTAATAAGGCGATGAATGATGCAATGCAATTGCGTACCTTTTGCAGAGGTCCTGTAGGTCCTGAGAAATGAACTGTGGCCCATTGTCGGTGACGATTGTGCTTGGGACGCCGAATCTGGCGAGGATGTTCTTCATGATGAACTTGCAGACTGTTGACGCCTTGATTTCCGCGTAAGCTTCGGCTTCGGCCCATTTGGTGAAGTATTCCGTCGCAGTAAGGATGAAAGATTTCTGCTTGGTGAGGGAATTGGGATCACCTAGGGGACCAATGATGTCGAATGCCCACATGGAGAAAGGCCACGGGGAGGATATTGGATGAAGTGAGGAAGATGGTGAATGGATTTTATCGGCGTGAAGTTGACACTTGACACACCTACGGACATAGACAGCACAATCCTCTTCCATAGTGGGCCAGTAAAAGCCTTGCCGAATGATCTTCTTGGCGAGCATCTGACTATTCACGTGGCCACCGCACACACCCGAGTGCGTCTCCTCTACACATTTCCAAACCTCATCGTCACCAAGACATCTTAACAGAATACCAGTAAGGCTCCTCCTATAGAGTAGACCTCCAACCAATGTGTATTTCTGAGCCACCCTTCTTATGGCTTTCTTGTCCTCTGTGGTGGCCCCTTCAGGATAAGACTGATCTTGGCAGTATTTGACGATTTCATAGAACCATGGTTTCTCTTCATCAGCCAGTTCTTCTTCAGCCTCTGCCAACATGATTTCCCTCTTCTCAAGGATATCTTCCTGCAGGATCTTCCTTGCTATCCTGTCTTTGATATTTACGTAGGAAGCATCATCGATTGCAGGGGCGTGAAGTTTGTAGATGGAAATGGACTCAAACCATCTTCCTAGAGGGAACCTTATGGATGATGCCAACGAGGCGAGGGCATCGGCGAGAATATTCTGATGACGAGGGACATGAACAAAGATCAGTTTGGTGAACAGTTTGGCAAAGGCAGCAGTGAGTTCTTGGTATGGCTTGAGTTTGGGATCGCGAGTGCGATATTTAGTGAGCACCTGGCGAAGGATGAGTTGACTATCACCTACGACTCGCAACTCAGTGATACGAAAAGAATGAGCGAGTTCTAGGCCAGCTAGAAGAGCTTCATATTCGGCTATATTGTTGGTAACTGGAAATTTGAGCTGGTATGCCAATGGGAATGTGAGGCCTTCAGGCGACAGGAGGGCGACGCCGATTCCTCTCCCTTGAGAATTCAGAGCTCCATCAAAATATAGCGTCCACATTGGCTCATCTGATTGGTTGACGGACATTAGTTCCTCATCTGGAAACTCTGATTGGACGGGATCGAACTTGGGAAGAGGATGGTGAGCGAGATGCTCGGCTATGGCATAGCCTTTAATCGCCTTTTGCTGGATGTAGGTGATGTCGAACTGAGAGAGAAAACTTTGCCAGCGTGCTAGCCTATCCGTAAGGACGGATTTCTCCAGAAGGAATTTGATAGGATTCATTCGAGCAATCAAGTGGACCTCATGAGCCAAGAAGTAGTGCTTCAATTTCTGCACTACCCAAACGAGGGCAGCACAGGTTTTCTCCATGACGGTGTACTTCTGCTCACAGGGATTGAGAAGTTTGGACAAGTAATAGGTTGCCCGTTCCTTGCCTTCTTCATCAGCTTGTGCGAGGACGGCTCCCACGGAGTCATCCAAGACTGAGACGTAAAGGATCAGAGGTTTTTCTGGTTTAGGTGGAATGAGAACGGGTGGACTAGCCAGATATTCCTTCAACCCTTCAAAAGCTTTCTGACATTTAGAATTCCAGTGGAATTCTACTCCTGGCTTGGTCAACTCGTAGAGAGGTCTACACCTTTGTGAATGTTGGGACACAAACCGACGAATAAACTGCAACCTCCCGATTAAACCTCGGACTTCCCTCAAATTCTTGGGAGGCGGCATATCCCTGATAGCCTTGGCTTTGTCGGGATCTATCTCGATCCCTCTTTTACTCACAATGAAACCCAGCAATTTACCCGATGACACACCAAACACACACTTTTTCGGGTTCATTTTCAATTGGAACTCCCTTGACCTCTGCAAGACCTTAGCCAAAACTTCTGGATGTTCCATCCTGGTCCTTGATTTCACCAATAAGTCATCCACATACACTTCCAGATATATGTGCATCATGTCATGAAATATGGCCATCATCGCTCTTTGGTAAGTAGCTCCAGCATTCTTTAATCCGAACGGCATGACCACGTAACAATATGTTCCCCAAGGGGTAGTGAATGACGTCTTTTCCTGATCCTCTTCTGCCAAACGAATTTGATTGTATCCTGAAAATCCATCCATGAATGAGAGGGTTTCGTAGCCTGCCGTGTTATCAATCAACACATCAATGTGAGGTAAGGGAAAATCATCTTTTGGACACGCGCGGTTAAGGTCCCGGAAGTCGATGCAAATCCTGACTTTCCCATCTTTCTTCATGACCGGGACAATGTTCGCCACCCATTGAGGATAAAGGACGACTCTAATGAACCTGGCTTTGTGGAGCTTATCGACCTCTTCTTTCATTTTCAAAGCCATCTGAGGGTGGAAACGCCTTAACCTTTGTTTTACCGAGACGGACCCTGGTTTTAGGGTTAAACGGTGTTCGACCAAGGTTGAATCTAGACCCGGCATATCCTCGTAGCTCCATGCAAACGTGTCCTTATATTCCTTGAGAACCTCAATTAATGCCTCTTCTTCAGAGGGTGGTAGATTGTCACTTATGAGGATGATCCTAGGGTCTTCCTCAGTTCCCAAGTTGACTTCTTTGGTGGATTCTTCTACGGCGGTTGACGGCTCGTCGAATCTCCTCATTCCACTAGCGTATGCGCCCGCCGCATCCTCATATTCTTCACCCTCATCTTCAGTGGGGCATTCTTCATCCGTGATCTCGTAGACTCCATACCCTTCATCAAATGCACAGTCGCCCTCACATTCTATTTCCGGTAGCCGGATGGGATTTTCTAACAACTGGGGGATGGCAAGAAGGGCCTGACACCTGGCGGCTAAATCCAGAAGGAATCGACGAGGGATCTGCCTACCCTTGGATTTCTTCCTAGGTACTACCCTTGACCTATCATTCCTAGATTGACTGACAATATTTACAGAAGAAGAGGAAGACGAAGAGGATGGTGTAGAATGTACAGGAGAAGACCCCTCAGAGGAGGGGTAGAAAAGGTCGCTCATCGGACCTTGGACGGGTGGTCCGCAGGGCGGTACGCACCCGTGGGAGATGTAGGAGGTTTCCTCAACGAAGATGTGTTGTTGGGGAGTTTGAAAATTGACGTTTTTTTTTCGTTTTCATTTTTAATGACAAAGCAGTGAAAAGAGATTGGAGGAGAGAGAAAAGTGGTTATGGCTAGAGATTGTGAGGCTCATAGAGCAGATCATGGTTGAAGACCTGGCGCGGGTTGAGAAGCCCGCGTAGGTATGTAAGCAGAGAAGGGGATCTGGGAAGATCATCAGACAATTGTCTGGCCCAGGAAGAAGATATCAGCAAAGGCTGAGACGAGTGGATGGAGAAGATGGCGGCTAATGAGCCGTCGACGGCAATGTTGAGGACGGATGAAGATCCGTCGATGACAGGGTCCTTCTGGCGAGGACGAGGATAGTTTGGAACCTTGGCAAGAGTGGTAATATTCTCTGGTATTCGGAGATCAATGGTGGTCCTTCAAGCTGCGGAGACGAGAACATCCTTTCCAGTGCAACGGAAATGTCCCGTATGTCGAACCATTTGTTCCACTCGCATTCCGGATCTTTGATCTTGCCTCTTTTGGTGATCCTCGGACATTTTTCAGCCAAATATACAGCATGTGATCCCCCATATGCTTCTCGTGGGTAATCTCCCATCTGAACAACGGGCCCTCTGTTGAAGTGGTTTGATAGAGTCCATGTGAGGGGCTTCCAATCCGCCTTGAACGGTCCTTTGAAGCCTAGGCCAAACCTGCGGTTCGGCCTAATTTCCTTTGGCGGTTTGAGCCTACCCTGTAACTGTGCGCCCAGACCTTTACCCTGTTGGTAGCCGATGTTCCTCATAATCTCCCACCCTTTGGAGTGAAAAGGGAGATATGATGTTGCGGTTGTCCTGACCGGCTCCTTTGGTGCTAGTGGAACGTGAGATGAATCACGTACGTCCAGTAGTGACAATATGGGCCGATGAGACGGCCAAACAGAGGGCAGAGAGGTGTTGATAGCATCCACTGTGTGAAGGACAGGTGTACTGACCACTTTAATAATCCTCCCATTGTAAGGAAACTTCAGGCACTGATGGTTGGTGGAAGGCACAGCGTCCATGGCTTCGATGTAAGGGCGACCCAGTATAGCCTTGAATGTGGGGTCCATGTCGAGGACATGGAATTCCGTGGGAATTGACATGGGGCCTAGTTCTGCCTTCAGAATAATCATCCCCTGCGGCGGCCTTTTGCTATTGTCATAAGCCGTGACCGTGATCGAGGAAGGTCTTATTTGTTCCTCGTTGACCCCACACAACTGAAGGGTGTCCATGGAGATCACATTTATGGACGCACCCGTGTCCACAAGACACGGGTTTATGGATACCCCATTAATTTTTATTGAAATGCACAATGCATATTTCCGAGCTTCCTTGGGAGCGAGCTCGTAGTTGTGGAACATGATGGCCGGTTGTGTGTCTGTTGGGGTCAGGACGGTCGAAATCTTCTCCACGGGGAGGTCTTCATTAACCATGACTTTTTGAAGATATTCCATCAAGGCCGCCTGGTGGGATGTGGATCTTTGAAGTAGCTCCAGGATGGAGATCCGAGCAGGCGTCTTGTCCAAGTGTTTCAATAGATCATACTGTGTTCCAGGGATAGCTCTTTCTGGTTGTTCTCCATCATCCTTCTCTGGCTGAGATTGCTCAGGATTCTGACTGTTGTGGGGGAAAACCCTGTGGAAAATCCTTCCACTCCGGAGCACCATTGCCTGCGGCTTTTGTACCTCTGTGGGGGTAGCAGTGGGTTTTAACAGGGATTTGAGGGGTAGTGGTGGAGGAATGGTTGATGAAGCAGGGGTGATGACGGGAGCAGGGATTCTGATGAGGGGTTTGTTAGGTGGAGGCATGGTGGAGGTAGAGGGGATATCGCGCGGATTATGAAGGATAAGGGGTCTGGAAGGTGGAGGTGGAGACGAAGTAGAAGTGGGTAGGGCTTGAAGCGGGCAATGATTTTGAGGTGGGTGATGGGTAATGAGTGGTTTTGAAGGCATTAGTGGTGATATGGTGGAGAAAGACGGGGTTATGTATGGTTGACGGATGATAAGGGGTTTAGAAGGCGTAGGGGTAAATGTGGTAGAGGTGGATGGTAGAGTGGGGGAGTGGGAGAAGATGAGAGGGTGTGAAGGCGTAGTGGAGAGTGTCGGTTGATAGGAGATCGGGGTACGGATGAGAGGGCGTAATGGTTGTGGAAATGGTGAAGGCGATACTGACACGGGTTGGTGAGAGAGAGGTGCTACCCGGGCAAGGCCAGGGTGTTGCGTGATGATAGGATTGGCGGTAGAAAGAATGGAGGTACTTTCTGGGTGCCACACCTGCTCTCTCCCGACTTCCGGGAAGGAGGAGATGGGGTTAACCTGATGATTGGGCTGTTGGTACTCCGGTAATGGATTCTAGATTATGCCCATGTCGGGCTGTTGTTGTGGGGCCTGCTGAGGCTGTTGTTGTTGTTGTGGTTGCTGCTGCTGCTGCTGTTGTAACTGCTGCTGTGGCCTATGAGGAGGTCTCCTAGCCTTGAGAGCGGCGACGTATCGTCTCATTTCATCCCAATCTATTTGATGTTCATCATTCATATCGTGGATGTAATCTTTGAAATGGAAGCAGTAATCTACTGTGTGTCCTGGCTGCCTGTGGTAGACGCAGTATTTGGAGGTATCAACATTCGGGGGCCACACGGGCCTTTCTCTGGGTAGGGCGAGTTGGTTTGATGCCATGAGGGCATTAAAAATGTCTGCTAAGGTTTCTGGCAATGGTGGATAGTAGGCTCTCTTGGGACCGACCGGCCTCCTTTGTTGCTGTTGGGGACCATAGTTCCCCGGGGGTGGAACTTGGTTGTACTGAAGCGGTGGTTGTTGTTGCTGAGGTTGTGGTTGTTGTTGCTGGGGTTGACGTAATGGAGGCATATTATCCTGGGGTGGATTATTTTGGGGTGGAGGACGAAGAGGGAAAGGACCTGGTTGGAGGGGAAGTCGGGGCATTTGTGGAGGCCTTGGGTTGACTGCATAGTTGGCATTGTTGACCGCACCCACTTGCTCATTTGTCACGACCCCTTCTGTGGCTCCGCCCGGGACACCAGCGCCTGTCTTTCTGACCACTTTGGGCTTCGGTGACTCAAACATGTTCATAATGGGGGAGTCTTTTAACTGGGTTTGGATGTACCGGACCCTTTCATAGAGTTCCTCCATTGTAGTAAGTTTATTCATGGCCAGGACGTGTCTGAACTGTGGGGTTGCATTAGACACAATCATCTTCACTTGTTCGGGCTCGGAGAGAGTATCCCTTATTCTTTCCGCCAGAGACCTCCATCTATCAGCATAGCGGACAAAATCCTCATCGGGCTTCATCTTTTCGGCCACTAGGTCGGTAATGGAGAGTGAGGGACCGACCCTATCCCTATATTTCTGCAAGAACCTTCTCTGGACTATTTCAAAATTCTCGGCCTCGCGGGGCTCCAAGGAATAGAACCACTCAAGCGCGGGACCATCCAATGATCTCCGAAAGAGGTATGCCAGGGACCTCTGATCGTTTTGCCAATAGGAGGACTCATACATGAAATCCTTGAGGTGAATGAAAGGGTTGCCGTACCATTGTATCTGCGGTACGTGGGCATTTCGGAGGGAGGAAGATGAATGACGGGAAGGATTGGCAAAGCAACCTCCGGGGTGGCTTTCACGTCCACCATTCTTCTCAGATTTTGAAACTGCTCGTCCATGCGATTGAACCTATTGAGGAGCGATTGGGCGAGCTCCTCTGGAGGTGAAGGTGGCACTTGCCACTGGGGGAGAAACTGCCTCCCGGAGACTTGGGGGGGGAACCCCGAATGAGAGGGAGCTATCGGACCGCCGACAGTTGGCCCTGGCTGAAGCGGTATGTGGGGAACAACGGGAGTTTAAGATTGTGACGGGAACTGGAATGAGGGTGGTTGTTGACTCGCTTGTCCTTGAAGCGAGGGAGACTGGATGGCTTGCGCCAATGAAGGAGATGGAATGGCCTGCACGGACTCTTGGAGAGGTGTGATGGCCGGAGTTGATTCCTGGGGCGTGGGGGAAACAGATTTCCCCTTCAGAATGGCCTGGAAGGCCCGGAGCTGTTCAGAGGTAAGCTCCGTGTTGGCGAGGACGCCCAGTAAGGAAGAGATATCCTGTGGTGGGGACGTGTCCCAGGCAATAACCTGCACCTCATGCGAGGGCTCATGAGAAGGACCCGAGTCCATAGCATAGACTCGCGGGTCGGCTGACAAACCACTGTGGACGCACTTTTTATTTGATAAAATCGTTGTTTATTTGTTTATTGGCGTTTGTTAAGTGCGTGGGCGTGCCAGTCACAAAGTGACGATTTATTGTGCGCTCGATCTGACTAATCAGACGATTGTGTGGTTCATGTCGGGACTGGAACCCGTCGTGCCATAAAGGTCACGGCGTCATTTATATCCCCTCAGAGAGGGGAACACCCTTGATTAATCGCCGGGAAAAGGGGCCTCATGGCCGGAAAATTAGTTACGTGAAAAGTCTATTAGGAAACATTGAAATCCCCGTGCGAGGGTGAGAAGAAAGCATTCGAGATCATGTCGGTCGTGTGTTGACCATTTGATGTTCGGACGAGTGTCCGGCTTGTGAATCGCGTAATCGTCACGAGAAAACCGGAGCATATGTATGTCGGGGGTACGGCAAGTTTATTGTTCAAAGGGACAGGAGACATTCGGTTGAATCCCGGTTAGAGTGATCATAAATCAGCGAGTTTATTGGCCCGGTGCGAGATCGAGTCAAGGACCATTTCGGGGGCGCCTCCCACGGTCCAAACGAGGCTTGCGTGGGCATCATTAATATTTCCGGTGCCGAAGGGCAGCGGGAAAGTGTCCCAGGACTATATTCCAAAACAAAGATGTGTACAGAGATGGCCGACTATAGGCCTACGATGTGGGTCAGGCGATGACCATGGTTGGGGGCGAACCCAAGGTCCAAACGTCGACTCACGAAGGTATTATTGATATTCCCACACGTGTGTTGGGGGAGGACGAGAGCCGTCTTGTTCCATTCAGATTTTGTCGGTCATTCATGGACCATTTTATGTTCGGACAAGATCCGTATTGAAGACGTAAACGGAAATAAACCTGTACAAATGTCTGCCGTGAGTACGGCAAGTTTAATGTGGCGTTGCGGGATTAGATCCGGGATATACGTCGGTCACTAATGGACCATTCAGTATTCGGACGAAAGTCCATATTCGAAAGCATCGGAGACAACGACAAAGACATGTGGATGTATGCCGTAGGTATGGCACGTTTCCTGTGGGTGCGGGATCGGATCCCGATGAAGATGGGTCAAGCTGATGATCTATTGGCCCGAGGTGGTTGTGGACTATGGCCATATCGGGGTCTCCAAGGACCACGTCTGATGCCACGGGACGTCATTACTTTTCTCTTCACACACAGTCCGAGGAAACGAAGGTTCCAAGGTATGCGTGCATGCCGGTCACGGTCGGACCATTCATTGTTCAGACGCGAGTCCACGTTTGAAGCATCGAAGATGACGATAAAACCATGCAAATATCTGCCGTAGATACGACAAGTTTAATGTGGGGTTGCGGGATTAGATCCCGGGAGAAGCGGGTCGAGTTAGCGAACTATTGGCCGAGATGTGTTCGATCATGACCATGTCGGTCGTTCTGAGGTCCACGTCCGATACCACAAGGCATCATTGATTTTCTCTTTGCACTGAGTCCGAGGAAGTGAATTGTTAAGTGTGGAGCCCGAACTTGCCATCGTGCGCCCTCGCACGCGGAACAAAAATTTAATTATAGAAAGGTTATGGTGTTTCCTTTTATTCTTTTATTAGCATGATTGACCTTTCATTATTATTTTTGCTTGTTTATTCCCCCTTTGTGTTAAGCAGGCGCGCCGGATATGGAATGAACAAGAATGGAGATGGGCGTGCCGGGTTTGAAGTGGACAAAAGGGGAGGTTAATCCGGCGTGGGACAAGGAGTGAACAGGATGAATAAAGGGGGGAGGCGCGCCGGAATAGGGTGCTAAAGGACCGCGCCGTTTTAAGAGTGGGCAAAGGGGGGGCGTGCCGTTTTAATTGTTAAACAAGGAGAGAGGGTCAAAGGCGCGCGCCGTTTTAATTGTTAAACAACGGGGGGGCGCCGGGATTGGGCCATTCAAGGAGAGAGGGGCGCATCGGTTTTAAGGGCGCCGGATTAGAAATGAAAGGGGTGCGCCGTTTAGCATCCGAAGAAGGAGATGGGGCTATTGTGAGGAGGGTTAAAACGGCGCCATGGAGCAGTGGCCGCGCCGGATTAGCCCCTCCTGAGGGTTTCTTGATTTTGACTGTGTGTTTTCTTTTCTTTCACCTGCAGGTTGGGTTAATGACAGGTTTGTTCATCCATTTGGAAGATTAGGTTGATGAAAAGGGTGTTTAAATGTTTTAGTCATTTATTGAGGTGAATTAACATGAATGCTTAAGTGTTCGTTCGAGGGGTTTGATTCACAGAGCTTATTGTGTGTTGTTCTTGTTCTCGGAGGTGGTTTGTTCGTTTGTTCCTGAGTGTTCTTGGCCATGGCGAGAATTGGGCAGCACCTCCCCCGGACCGGGACTTGCCAGAGATAAAGGAGAGTCACCAATCGGATTGCTCCGGGGTGGACCCTCAAAAATTGGAGTAGCCTCACGGCGGTCCGAACCCAAATGTGAGTATGGAACGTTCGAGGGCCAGCCTACAAGAATGACCACCGCTCACGGGTGATGATTTCGTGGAACGGGACAGATGTAGGCCATAGGTGGCCATGAATGTTCACCCTTCGAACGGTTCCCTCAGAGTTCATGCCATAGAAGGGCAAGCTTCTGAGGACCCCAGGTGACGTTGGAAACCGGAAGGAAGAAAACGGAAGCAAAGGGGAAAGGATCAGAGCAATAGAATGCCATTTAGCCCACAAGAGTCACTCTTTTATTCATCCTCAAGGGGAAAGGAGATATACCCCCAAAGCACGGGGGGAATACAACGGAGAAGATAAGGGAAAAGCTAAATGTTGGGGTGGGGGAAAGAAGATAGATCGGAGGGGGAGAAGGAGGAACAGAGCACAAGCTCTTCCCCCTCTCTCCCCTCTCACACTCTCTCTCTCTCTCTCCTTTTCTTCACCTTAAAGGTGGGAATGGATGGAGCTTCTTCTTCTCTTCGGACGCCAGGAGACCCTAGCCGAACCAGCAAGCCTTCCCCTTTTGCCTCCCTTCTCTCTCTCTCCCTATCCCTTCGGCTTCACAACGCTGCCCATTTTATAGAACGACCATCCTGGAGCGTCCCTGCCACTTCAACCTCGTCCGCAATGATGTCAAGAGTTGACTGGCTGTGCTGGACGCCGTTGATTCGTCCCGTACACTGCTGCTCGTCTGAGGATGGGATGTTCGTAGGTTTGTTGGGGGTTGCTTCGCCATTAAGCTTCTGTGCTGTCGAACGGAGGCTGAGACAGAACCAGGGGCATTGAATGTTCTCTGTGCATCTCATTTATGCAGAACAGAGTATCAGTCGGCAGACGGGACAGGATGAGGTTAAACTCATTTTCATTCGACGCGCCGTTTTAAGAAGAGCATATGGTGATGGCTTGTCCAAAAGTAGCACGCCGCAGAAATACTTCAGAGAACAGAATGAGGGGTTAAAACGGCGCGGGGGAATAGTGACCACGCCGGTTTAAACCCAAGTGTAATTGGCATGCCGTATTATTAAGTTTTTGGCCTTCAAAATGGCCATGCCGTAATAGCATATAAAGGGTGGCGCCGTTTTAAGGTATTGAAGGGGTGGCGCCGTTTTACGGCAATGTAAATGGGAGGCATCCCTTCGGAGCGCACCGGATAGCCAAAGACAACGAGGGGCGCGCCGTTTTAAGAGGGGGGGCACGCCGTTTTAAGTGCATATCGCGCCGTTTTAAGCACCAAACGGATTCCTTTCGAAGTCGCGGCCCTTTATATGAATGTTGGCATTCCGAGAACGCTCCGGTTGCGACGTATGGCCTCCATAATATTCCGTTTGTAGCCTCTGGGACTCGGTCCCAGATTCTGCGTGACTTTCGGTGCATGCCGAGACTGTGCCGAAGTTCCCGACTCTTCTCTGATTCAGCTCTCGGCATGGCTGGTCGGAGCCTTGTAGTTGTATCTTCTGCTTAGGGGGCTTCCTTAGCGGGTAGCGGACCACCAAGTGAGTTCTCATCCTGATCGGGCGAGGCATGAGGTTTTTTCGGCATTTCCATCTTCAGCTTGCTCTCGAATGTCGAGACGTGCATGCTGTATGATCCTCATCGACATTTTTTGATGTCCACAACCACGACTAGGGTGGTTCTCATCAAAAGACTCGTGAGCCATGCTCACAGTTTTCCCAGAACGCAAAAACATACACTAGCAAGCAGGTAGCAGAGATTATCAAACAAGTGGATGCCTTTACACCTTTTTTGTGTTTTGATTTTGATGATTTTTTTGTGTTTTTAGCGAGATCCGAAGTTCACACAAAATAGGGACCCTAGTTTATTTTTGTTTCACCACCGTGTCAGCTAGGGTCTCTCGTCTTACCACGAATGGGATGACTAACTCCGGGGAACTTCAATGGTACAACCAGCCCAGTGAACGAAGAGGAGATTCTTCGATGTCGGGGACTTACGGAGGTCCCAGTGGAGGAGATTCTAGTCCGTTGAGAGGAATTCTCAAACGGAGAGTCCTTCCTTCACCGGGAAAGGGTGATCCTTAGAAAAAATAAAAAAGGATATAAAAGAGGGATGTATGTATGCAATGGAATCCTGATAGAGATATAGAGTAAGAAAACAACAGAAATAACAAACATATGATAAACACCCAACCAATCACAACTGACAATGCTGTCGTGAGCACAACGGGGGCGCGCGAGGGTGCCAAGGTGGAGAGGCACGGACGGTGCCGAACTTGCAAGGGTAGCCAAAAGGAAGCAGTAGACGTCCCACCGTGATCGCCAATCTGTGAGCGACGTCACGCGGTTCGGGGAGCGAAGAGGATGCGGAGCGCGCGGGCTCCTCTTTTTTTGCTGCAACACAGAAATAAGAGAAGAGAGAAGGGGCCACCACGGGAGATTGCTCCGGCGGGGCGAGCGGGACAAATGTAATATAGCAAGATATGGGGGTTAAACGGTCATAGCGGGAAGTGACTCGCCGCGGCCTCGGGGCGACGGGAATGGTACAGAAATTAAATAGCAAGAATTGAAATGGCCATTGGGGAAGTGACACGCCGCGGCCTCGAGAATATGAGCAGATAAGAATATAACAGAATATAAGGAGAATATAAAGAGAGGGAATTTAAACGGCCATTGGGGAAGTGACTCGCCGCGGCCTCGAGAATATGAATAGATAAGAATATAATATATATGAACGGGAATTTAAATGGCCATTGGGGAAGTGACTCGCCGCGGCCTCGAAAATATGAATAGATAAGAATATAACATATAAGAATGGGAATTTAAACGGCCATTGGGGAAGTGACTCGCCGCGGCCTCGAGAATATGAGAAGAATATAACAGAATATAAAGAGAATGTAAGAATGGGAATTTAAACGGCCATTGGGGAAGTGACTCGCCGCGGCCTCGAAAACAAGATGTGATCGCCAGGGGCCAAAAGACCCCAAAATAAAGAAAGTGATCGCGCCTACCTCAAGAGCGGGAGATGGCGGGTTGCTTCTTCCTCCCCCTTCGGCCGGCCGACGGAGAGAGCTTTCCTTGGGTACCCTCGCAAAACAACGACAAACAAGTAACGAGTGGATTAGAAAGATGAAGGTGTAGTATTCAAATCCTTGCGATAAAAATAACGAAATGATGGCAAGACACACACCTGGTTGGTGTTGTCTTTTAAACCCCTCTCGAACTCGAGTAGGAGGAAAATGAGATGATGGATGCAAGAAGTATATAAGAAGAGGCGCCCTTATGAAGGGGGATAGATGATGCGAGATGATGAATGTAAAAGAACTACGAAGAAAAGGAAAGGATTGGCTTATTGGATGTGCCGATGGTGAAATCCGGCGGAGCTCCGGCAGCGTAGGGACGACGTGGAAGCGCGGTGGATGAAGACGACCTTCCTCTCGCGAGCGTGGGCACCCGAGAAGCCGGCGGAACCTCCACCTACAAAAGACCCCACGGGTTAGAAATGACTCCGGTAGCCTCTGGGCTCCAGCAGCCTATTGGATCTCTTCGAAGCTCCTCCAGAACTGAGGGGGTAGGCCTCTATTTATAGGGCTCCGGAGGGTGGAGGCGTCCAGGACCCTGGACACCTCCATCAGGGCAAAAAAGATATTTTATTCTATTTTTATTCATTTTTTCTGAATATTTTCATGGAGGCGTCCAGGGTCCCGGACGCCTCTATATGATGTGACACCAAATGCAGCGGAGACTTTGATTCCTTGGACCTAATTCGCAATCACAATTACAAGGCGCCGAGAATATGTTAAAGCTACCAACGCACCGTGCGCACACGATTCCCGTGGTGACCCGGTGATGCCGAGTCGAGGTGATGAAGATAGCCCCTGACTGGTTAGAGGACCAGCACCACTTTAGTTAGCCCTCCCGAAGGTTTGAAAGCCCACAAACAAGGGCGGCCGGATGCCTTAAAGGCACGGGGTCACTCGCTCACTTATAGCCACGGTGACCACACTGAAAGGTGGCGCCGGGATCGGGCACTCGCTCTCCTACCGGCCGATATGTTTCGCAGATATTAAATAAACAAGTATAAGGAGGCAAGGGCAGGAGGCTCACCTGGTTGGTTTGAGGAAACCAACCCCGGTCGGAGACGAGGGCGAGCGGGGAAGTGTGGGTTCCCCGCACACTGCGCCGATGAAGCTTGAGCTGTTTAGTACATGAACTACTCCTCACGCAGGAGGGTTGGATGGAGGGTGGGGGAATTAAACTTACATCAAACACTACCTCCACGCAGGGAGGGGTGCTAAGCCGGCCAGGCAGGAGGGGGAAACTCGCCAAGGATGACGGAACGGAAGCCGACGTGGATCTGCCCACTTGCTGTGCGAAGGGACAGGATGCCGCTGTTGCAGTCGTAGTTCATCCTCAGAAATTTTGCCGATGACGAAACCAGAGGGGATTTCTTTGTAACAGGGGCTGGGACACCTCTGAATTTTATCGAATTCTTCTGACATCGTCGCTGGTCGTGGTGGAGGCTCGAACAGGATGAAGGAATCTGGGGCTGGCGGCTTCAGATCGGAGGCAGTAGGATGCAGAGGTTGTACCTTGGGCTCCCAAGCTCCGAATCTCAAGCCGTCAGAAGTTATGGAACCGTGGTCGAGCCCTTGTTGCAGCAAAAATGGCGGGGAGGCTGCCGGAGGTCGGGGTGTCCTGGGGGACGCCGATGAGTGACTGTTGGTCGCAGAAGACTGGTGAGGGCAGTCCTGCGTGACTGAAGGAGAAAAATCAGAACTGGGGCTCCCGGATGCTGAATGTACTTCTGCTTCTTGCTCCTGGTCGGGAACAGGGGGAGGAAGATCTTTGATGAAGGGCCGTGGGTCTGAATCCTCCACGATTAGCCGTGGTACAGTGACGAACCGGGTTGCAGACTCTGGCCGCAGTGGCTACCAGATGCAAACAGTGGATTGCATAAGTTTTCCCGGACGCTCCTGGATGCCGAATCATGAACCGTCAGAGTCGCTGGAACCGTGGACAAAGCCTCTTCTCAGCAAAACTGACGGCAACACCTTCTGAGGTCGGGGTGGACAGGGGGACGCCGACGAGTGGGAACTGGTCGCTGCAGACTGCAGGAGGCAGACCCGACCAGTCGAGGAAGAAAGACCAAAACTCTGACCTCCGGATGCTGAATGCACTTCCGCTTCTTGATCTAGACAGAGAACTGGTGGAGGAAGATATTTGAAGAAGAGACTTCAGCCTGATTCCTTCTCCGTTGGCCGTGAAGCAGCTTCCAATCGGGCTCAGGCTTTCTGCAGTTGGTGTCTGGCGCAGTCGGGTAGGACAGCTCTCATGGGCGGCCACGAACTCGGAATTGCACGATTCCTTCTTGCCTGCGTAGGGGACTGGACGACCTTTCCAGAAAGGTAAGATACGCCCTCAGATGTCACCGTACGAACTCGGGGTAGCTTCTGCAAGACGGGCCTTCTTCAGCCACCTGCAGACTGATCAAAGGGGGGGAGAGGGGTGGAAGAGCTTGGGTGGCCAAAGGAAGAACAATGGGGAGGGGGGTTGGGGGCTGCGACCTAGGGAGGTGAGGGGGGCTGGGAATGAATGTGGTGCAGTCCCAAAGGGAGGAGAATTCGAATTTTAGCTTGGGAGGGGTGAAGGGGGGTGCTTGGGGAAGTGAGGGGGTGTATGGGGAATGCCAAGGGGTGCCTTGGAAGAGGGGCTTCCACCTAGGGGTTGGAGGGGGATTAAATGGGAGGTATGGGGAAGGGGGAGGGGTCTTAATTAGGGGAGAATAGGGAGGAGAGAGAGTGAATTTCAAATTTAGAGAGAGAGAGGGAAGAGGAGAGAGAAAAGAGCTAGAGAGAGAGGGAGAGATGCACTTAAGTGGCTCAAATTTACTTAATACTTCATTAGCTTCAAAAGAGGGGGTTTGGGGTCCTATATATAGGAAAACCCAATTTACAAAGAAGTCCTCATGAAATGGACAAATGACGGAAGACCAAGGGGTGGGGAGAGGGGCGCCCATGGGCCAGACCAAAGAAATGGCCCAATAAGACCTACTAGCCCCATTAGCCCACTAGCCTACATACAAGCATAAGTAAATAACATGATAACCTAGTAACATGACTCAAAACATAGGCAAATACATCAAAATGACTCAAGAAAATAGGAAAATGTAAGAGGATGATAAGCACCAATGTTCCGTCTGAAGAAGGGCTGCTCCCTAGCTGCCTCCGGGAGGGAGAGAAGTGCCAAGCCAGAGGGTATGTGGTGTGATGCCCTCATCAATTCTCCCGGGCGGCGAAGAGCTCGACTCTGTCGAGTAAAGGCCCTCCCTGCTGCGGTACTGCTCTAGGAGATTGGGGGACAGCTGCTGGAGATCCTCCCGGCTCACCCAGGTATCGTCCGAGGGTGGTCGTCCCTTCCACCTGTCCAGGTAGCGCTCATACGCCTTGCTCCTTGTGATGGTAACCTGTTCATCTAATATCTGCTCCACTTCATCACGCCGGTTTCTCAAATGGGGTTGAGCTCTCTGGGGTGTGGGGGCGCTCTCAAAGGAGGGAGTAGGCTGGATTTTCTCACCGGGTGTCACCTTGGGGCCCTTGTAGGGCACCAGGTAAACCACATTGAATGTGGGGCTTACTCCGTACTCTTCAGGGAGGTCCAACACGTAAGCATTGGTGCCAAGGCGTCTCAGCACCTGGAAGGGGCCAGCTCCACGCGACCTCAACTTCGAAGTATTCCCAGGGAACAACCTCTCAGTTCTCACCATCACAAAATCACCAATCTGGAATTCTTGGTGGCGGCGGTGGGAGTCAGCACACTTCTTGTAAATCTCGTTGCTCTTGTTGATGTTTTTGCGAATGTTTCCATGCAACTCTGTGAATGTTGATTCACTAGTGGATAATGGGGGTCCTGGACAACCAAATGTAAACCTATCATGCTTAGGAGTCATGTGGACCTTGATGCACTTAGGTGGACCGGGGCAACCACAAATGGCCCTATCATGCCTGAGGTGGATGAAGAGTGGGGGAGGACCAGTATGTCCAAATGTGGCTCTATCAGGTATGGGTGCAATGAATGCCGGAGGACCTGGACTTCCATGTAGACTCCTATCATGCATAAGATGGATGATGAATGGGGGTGGACCTACATATCCAAATGTGAACCTGTCATGCCCGGACCTAGTGTGTATGAGACACAAATGAGATGACTATCCCTACCAGGTGGGGCAAAATGTTGTGGCCCATGCATTACAATCAAGATGGTCCCATCTTTAGGTGGGGGTGGATTTGGGGGTTTCCACTCATAGGGGTCGAAGGGGTCCAAGAAGGTGGACATTTTGGGATAGGTCACTTCCTCATTTCCTAGGTGGACGTCACCCTCGGTCATGGCTCTCATAGTGTGAACTAAGTAGTGGAATGGGTGGGTTGGGTTCAACATGGTGGATGAGGGTAGGAGGGAGTGGGTGGTGGGTAAGGCGGTTAGGTCCCATGGGTTCAATGTCTTCCATAGGGAGGGATCAAAGAGGTCATGGAATGTGTTTCCAAGGAAGGGGTATTCTATCTCCTCAAGGTCTTCAAATGATGGTGAGTCCTCCTCCTCAAATGTGGTATTTGAACTGAAGTCCTTGGCGGGTTGGTTGGCCATGAATGGAGGGTTGGCATCCTACCCGAAATAAGCAACTCTAATTTGTGGAGAGCATCGGGCTCCTCGGGTGGAGGGAGGAATAACAGAAGGTCACTAGTGTAGCAACCCATAGTGTAAGTGGAGGAGATGGATCCGACACATAAGTGTAGGAGGTCAAGGCTCCTAGGTTGGTCGGTTACAGTGGTCAACAGGTCAGTTAGCTCCATTTGCCAAGCTATACCCTTAAGAAAGTCCCCTAGTGTCTCCACCTGATAGGATGATTGGATTGTGGTGTGGTAGGTGGGTAAGGGTACTATAGGGAGGTTTTGTTCCATAGGAGGGAAAACATGGGCCATGAGATCTCTAAATGGGTTCTCCTTTAGCCAATGTGAAAGGGGTTCTCCTAAGATGAGCTCGGCCCCTACTAGGGAGGGTGGTGTAAGGTGAAGTCCACCATGTGAAGTTTCTTCTTCTTCCAGGACATGGGTGATCTCCATGGCGGGGGTTGGGGTATTCACCTTTATGGGGTCGGGTATGGGAATCATGGGTTCCTCTATCAAGGAGGTGAGATGGTTCCTTGAGGGTGGGGTGGTGAGGGTAGGTGTGTGGTACCCCCGGGGTGGGAGGTAAAGGGGAACTTGGTTTGGGATCGGTAAGGGGAGAAGTGGAGGTCTAGGTTGGGGTTGGGTAGGGATAGGTAGTGGAAGATGGATGGGTTGAGGAGGATTGGGTTGATTGGTTTCAGGGGGTGTGTCTCTTTTAGGGGAAGATGGAGGGGTGGTTTCGGGGACCAAGGAAGTTCGTGGAGTGTGGGTTGGTGGGAGAGTTTTGGGTGGGGTGGTGGTGGCCATCATGGACCTAGGTGGAGTGGACATGGGGTCCATACGGGTTGGAATGGTAAGGGTGGAGTGAGCCATGATGCTTCCTCCACTTGGGATGGGAACTTCTTGGCCTAACCCATGATATTGTAATTCATACTTCTCTGCCCAATCGGGGGAGGCCTCATATTCCTCAACTTCAATCTCATTCTTTTGTGGTGTGGGGGTCTTGCTCTCCAGGGGAGTGGGAAGGCCTTTTGGCGATGGGGTGGTGCAAGTTGGAATTATTTGGGGTGGTGGAGTTTGGACCCTAAGGGAGGTGAAGATATTCTTAATCTCAATCCTTAGTTCTTCTAATGAGTCTTGGGGTCCTTTGGGTGGTGGGGTTTTGGTCCTAGTGGAGGGTTTAGATGAACTGGGCGAGAAAGGAGGAGTGGGAGTGCTCCTCGGGTAATGGGTCTTAAGGTAGGAGTAGGACGGTCGGGGAGCATAGATCTTTTTAAACTCACTCTTCATCTCTTCCCATGAGTGAATGGGCTCTTGTCCCCAAACCCTTCTGAATCTCTCTTTGTGTTCCCACATTTTCTTAGCTAGACCCCGAAGTCGTGCCTTGGCCCTGCGGACTCTCTCGGATCCATATACCCAAGTACTTTCAAAGTCCCTTTCCATGGTATTCTCCCACCTAAGATAGGCATGAGGATCTCCATCAAAATGAAGGTCCTCATCTACAATGTAGTCCATGTGGAGGGGGTCAATCGGACCATTTGGCCAACGAGGGGTATGCATGATGATCGGGTGATGAATGCAACTGCCCTAGGACAAGACTTAGTAGAGACAAGTCTAGAACTTGCTCTGATACCAATTTGATGTGACACCAAATGCAGCGGAGACTTTGATTCCTTGGACCTAATTCGCAATCACAATTACAAGGCGCCGAGAATATGTTAAAGCTACCAACGCACCGTGCGCACACGATTCCCGTGGTGACCCGGTGATGCCGAGTTGAGGTGATGAAGATAGCCCCTGACTGGTTAGAGGACCAGCACCACTTTAGTTAGCCCTCCCGAAGGTTTGAAAGCCCACAAACAAGGGTGGCCGGATGCCTTAAAGGCACGGGGTCACTCGCTCACTTATAGCCACGGTGACCACACTGAAAGGTGGCGGCGGGATCGAGCACTCGCTCTCCTACCGGCCGATATGTTTCGCAGATATTAAATAAAAAGTATAAGGAGGCAAGGGCAGGAGGCTCACCTGGTTGGTTTGAGGAAACCAACCCCGGTCGGAGACGAGGGCGAGCGGGGAAGTGTGGGTTCCCCGCACACTGCGCCGATGAAGCTTGAGCTGTTTAGTACATGAACTACTCCTCACGCAGGAGGGTTACATGGAGGGTGGGGGAATTAAACTTACATCAAACACTACCTCCACGCAGGGAGGGGCGCTAAGCCGGCCAGGCAGGAGGGGGAAACTCGCCAAGGATGACGGAACAGAAGCCGACGTGGATCTACCCACTTGCTGTGCGAAGGGACAGGATGCGGCTGTTGCAGTCGTAGTTCATCCTCAAAATTTTTTCCGGCAACGAAACCAGAGGGGATTTCTTTGTAACAGGGGCTGGGACACCTCTGAATTTTATCGAATTCTTCTGACATCGTCGCTGGTCGTGGTGGAGGCTCGAACAGGATGAAGGAATCTGGGGCTGGCGGCTTCAGATCGGAGGCAGTAGGATGTAGAGGTTGTACCTTGGGCTCCCGAGCTCCGAATCTCAAGCCGTCAGAAGTTATGGAACTGTGGTCGAGCCCTCGTTGCAGCAAAACTGGCGGGGAGGCTGCCGGAGGTCGGGGTGTCCTGGGGGACGCCGATGAGTGACTATTGGTCGCAGAAGACTGGTGAGGGCAGTCCTGCGTGACTGAAGGAGAAAAATCAGAACTGGGGCTCCCGAATGCCGAATGTACTTCTGCTTCTTGCTCCTGGTCGGGAACAGGGGAGGAAGATCTTTGATGAAGGGCCATGGGTCTGAATCCTCCACGATTAGCCGTGGTGCAGTGACGAACCGGGTTGCAGACTCTGGCCGCAGTGGCTACCAGATGCAAACAGTGGATTGCAGAAGTTGTCCCGGCCGCTCCTGGATGCCGAATCATGAACCGTTGGAGTCGCTGGAACCGTGGACAAAGCCTCTTCTCATAAAAACTGACGGAAACACCTTCTGAGGTCGGGGTGGACAGGGGGACGCCGACGAGTGGGAACTGGTCGCTGCAGACTGCAGGAGGCAGACCCGACCAGTCGAGGAAGAAAGACCAAAACTCTGACCTCCGGATGCGGAATGCACTTCCGCTTCTTGATCTAGACAGAGGACTAGTGGAGGAAGATATTTGAAGAAGAGACTTCAGCCTGATTCCTTCGCCGTTGGCCGTGAAGCAGCTTCCAATCGGGCTCAGGCTTTCTGCAGGTGGTGTCTGGCACAGTCGGGGTAGGACAGCTCTCACGGGCGGCCACGAACTCGGAATTGCACGATTCCTTCTCGCCTGCGTAGGGGACTGGACGGCCTTTCCAGAAAGGTAAGATACGCCCTCAGATGTCACCGTACGAACTCGGGGTAGCTTCTGCAAGACGGGCCTTCTTCAGCCACCTGCAGACTGATCAAAGGGGGGGAGAGGGGTGGAAGAGCTTGGGTGGCCAAAGGAAGAACAATGGGGAGGGGGGTTGGGGGCTGCGACCTAGGGAGGTGAGGGGGGCTGGGAATGAATGTGGTGCAGTCCCAAAGGGAGGAGAATTCGAATTTTAGCTTGGGAGGGGTGAAGGGGGTGCTTGGGGAAGTGAGGGGGTGTATGGGGAATGCCAAGGGGTGCCTTGGAAGAGGGGCTTCCACCTAGGGGTTGGAGGGGGATTAAATGGGAGGTATGGGGAAGGGGGAGGGGTCTTAATTAGGGGAGAATAGGGAGGAGAGATAGTGAATTTCGAAATTTAGAGAGAGAGAGAGGGAAGAGGAGAGAGAAAAGAGCTAGAGAGAGAGGGAGAGATGCACTTAAGTGGCTCAAATTTGCTTAATACTTCATTAGCTTCAAAAGAGGGGGTTTGGGGTCCTATATATAGGAAAACCCAATTTACAAAGAAGTCCTCATGAAATGGACAAATGACGGAAGACCAAGGGGTGGGGAGAGGGGCGCCCATGGGCCAGACCAAAGAAATGGCCCAATAAGACCTACTAGCCCCATTAGCCCACTAGCCTACATACAAGCATAAGTAAATAACATGATAACCTAGTAACATGACTCAAAACATAGGCAAATACATCAAAATGACTCAAGAAAATAGGAAAATGTAATATGATGATAAGCACCAATGTTCTGTCTGAAGAAGGGCTGCTCCCTAGCTGCCTCCGGGAGGGAGAGAAGTGCCAAGCCAGAGGGTATGTGGTGTGATGCCCTCATCACTATAACATCCACCGAACTCCACCGAAAGCCGCACGCGGTTTGGCACAACGCGTGGTTTTGGAGCGGCGACCCGTGATTTGGAAATGGGCGCGTCCAGCCAGCTAGACGTCTCCACAATTTGGATTCTTTCACACACGACAAACCGTCGTTCGGTGAGCGACGCCCCGTGAGTTAGTTGATGGAGGCGTCCAGGGTCCTGGACGCCTCCAAGAAAATATATTTTATATTTTTATATTGTTTTTATACCAAAGCTGGCATTTTATATATTTTATATATTTGTTTTTATGGAGGCGTCCAGGGGCCTGGACGCCTCCATTAATATATTATTTTTTATTTGGTTTTGGGCTTTGAAAAATAAATTAAAAGAATGGGGGCGTCCAGGGGCCTGGACGCCCCCATAAAGACCCACCCGGGTCCTCCGTTCAGGCGTTGGGGGTCGCCCGGCAGACACCCTTCCTGGTTTCGGAACCTCTGATGTGTCCGACTGGTGTTGATGCCGTCCGAATGCCGTGACGAGACGATTCCGGATGCCGAAAAAGGCAGAAGAAGACCCAAGAAAAGGAAGCACTTAAGAGATTCGAAATGCGTAAGCCGTCGCGGGGCGTCGTATAGTAATATGAGACTTTCTCGGGAGACGTCAGGAATGGCGTGTCTACAAGTGCATGTAGAATAGAAATTTAAAATAGATAGGGTTTGAGTTTAGAAGTTCATACCGGTCGTCGGGTGCCTCGGAACACCAGGTCACCGTATCTCCGGGAGTAGGCCTTGAGGTAGGCCTCGCCGCTGTCCGCCCGACCTTTCTTGTTCTAATCGTGCACATATTTTGCCTTTCGGGCGCACCAATCAACATCTCCGCTAATGCCCTTTGAAGACTTGCCTGGGCGCTCGTCATCTCTACGGGGGAATGTCACCTATGGCTGATAAAGTCCCCGTGTCCTCAAGATCAGGCGGTAATGCAGCGGCTCGATCACGTTGATGTAGTGTAGCAGATATCTCGCCCGCTGTATGCCAGGGATGCCTTGACCCATGGCTGTCCCTCGTAGCCTTCATCTCGGTATGGTGTCCAGCGCACCTGAAAAAGGCAATTGAGTCCATGTCAGCATTTTTAGCAGTATGTAGAAGCATTTAGCAGCATTTAGAAAACATTCATTTAAGAAGCATATAGGAAGTTTAAGTTTGGAGCTTACCGCTGTCTGTGGGAATGAGTCAAGATCATCCTAGATGGCCCGGGTTAGCCTGTTGATCGATCCCATGTCCTTCGCTACCACCCACCGTCTCGCGATGGGGATCTGCTTGGGATGAAGCTGAGTACCTCACCCGATCCCCGGGAGGTAGAGGAAGCTCCAGATCTGCATTTAGGGTCAAGTGTCAGCATGATTGCATAATCATAATCATAATAGAAAGCATCTTAGAGATCAGCATTTACCTGTAGAAAAGGCGAGAAGCCGCCTAGCATCATCCGCCGGTCAGTCGTGCTTAAAGACTCGAAGAGGAAGGCAAGCGCTACCGCTCCCCATGCATACTTCCCCACTCTGCCCAAATCCTATAGCAGTGGTAGTAGCCTACAGCTGATCACGTCAGCTCGGGTCAAAAAAAGTAGCTTTCCAAACAACAGCATCAGAAATCGCCTCAGGACTCGGTCTCCCTCCTGTCCTGCCTCTACCGCCACTCGCGGGTATACCTGCTCTATCACCCAATCTATGTGCTATTCGAGTAGCTCACCGACCGCTATAGCTTCTCCTCTCAACCCCAGGCTATCTTGCAGTCTTGATCTTGAAAGCTGGGATGATGTGTGCCCTGGTCTGATCAAATCTAACCCTAGCAGCTCCTGAGCTAGCACTCTGTAATCTCCATATGTCCACCCGATCACGGTGGCTCCGTGGACTCACAATCCTGTAATCCTCACTATGTCTTCTAATGTGGGGATCATGTGGCCCCATGAGAAGATGAAAGCTTGGCTCACGGGGTCCCATCTCTCGTGGAGTGCGTACAGGAGCGGCGTATCTGTCCTGGTCACCTCGATGCTCAGCACCTCGGCGAATCCCATAGCTGTAAGTCTCTCTCTCTGGTAATCGGGCAGTGTCTGGTACACCGCCCTGATCTGGAGCCAAGAAATCTGGGTTCTTCATTTCCCCTGCACACATGTAGAACAAAAATTAGTCATCTCATTAGTCTAAATTCATTGCATATTATATGAATAAAACAACAAAAAAATTGAACAAGCAGAAAAGCATAAAAATTAGTTCTGGCTCTGGTTCCTTTGGCGGTCGTTCCTTGGCGCGTCAGAGTCCTCTGACGCACCAAGGGTGGTGCGTCAGGGACTGTAACGGTCACTGCAAGGACCGTTACGCTCCCAGCGCATGGGCATCATCTCTTCTGTTTCCCCAACCTATGGTAATGGCCACAATGGCCTACAAACTTCCCCAATGGGTCCCCAGACCCATTTTCCTTCCCCCAATCACACATGCATGAATAAAAAAAAATTAAAAATGGAATTCTAGGTCGAGGAACCTACCTCGCGGTCTCGCCCTCTTTTCCTCTTCTCGGGGGCTATGGCTTCCTCTTCACCACCAACGGCCTCTTCTTCTCTTTCTTCCTCGGCCGTGGGAGGGTCCTCCTCCGCCATTCTCTCCGCCGCCGCCGCCGGTTGCTCAGTTGCCGCCGGGGGGACTTCTTCTTGGTCCACTCGAGCCTGGAACTATTTGATCGCCATCGTCTTGTTCCCTTTCTCCCTCCTCATAGGTGGTCGGGGGAGCTCGTCGCTGGCCATCGTTCGTCGGTGGGGGTGTTCGGTGGGTTTTTTTTGGCTCGGTGGTGTTTGTGTGTTTTGGTGTTGAACGAATGAGGCGGAACGACTGTTCAGTTTGTTTTTTTTGAACGCTCAGAAAATGTGACGGTCTATCGTACGACCGTTACAGACTCTGATGTGTTATTCTTGGGCCGTCAAGTGTGAAAGTTCTTTATTTGTTGAAAAATGTGAACCAACGTTGTGTGATGCTCTTTTCTAAGACCGTTACAATGTTCTGACGCGCCTTCTATGGACCGTCAGAATCTTTGAAACATTTGATGAATGATAGAAGCCATGTTTTATGATTGGATGATCATTATGCTTTCAATGCCATATCTTATTAATAGAATTCATGCTTATGAATGGTTATGCCTCATTTTTATGCTTGAAGATGAATAATCATTGTTGGCTAACCTCTCTCTTTGTCCATGGATGAAAATCATGAACGCCATAAGCCATCGTATCCGTTCGCCGCACAGGTAAGTCAGGTATTGTATCTCGATCCTTTATCCCTTAATGCATTACTATATGTTATGTATGATATATTATCTCGAGAACCGGCTGGTCATTCATGTGTTCTGGGATCTGATGTTCCCCTTAAACAAAAATAATGATGATCTATGTGCACATGTTTAATCATTGGATAGGCCGTTAGGCTGGAAAAGTTTAGGGACGATGGTTCTGTCTTGTACGCCGTGGTTGCAGATGTTGCCCTGACCCTAGTTTCTCCAGTCTAGCAAGACTATTCTCGAGTATCTTATTGTTTTATCTTTCTTTGTATTTATTTTGACGATTTCTCTATTTTGGCCCAGTATGCATCATACGCATCTTTGAGCATTCATGAGCCTCATCTGTCCAAGTGTCTCAGTAATGGTGAATAGTTGTGTTCATTGATCTCGAATAAGGAGAGTCATTCCACTCTGAATTGGAAGGTTTCCTTTGGTCTGCTCGCTTGATCTGGTTAGTTGAAGATTCCTGTCTAGAGTTTAATTGCTTGTCTCTTTCCTTTCCGTTGCTCCGGCTGCTGGCCGTATTTTCCTTTCCTTAGTTGTTAGTTCCTCCAGACATGCGTCATTTGGTTGGCTATTTCCTTGTGGTTAGTCCGGAGTTTTCCAGAAAATTCCTATCGCTTGTTGGTTGACAACGGGTGTCGTTTGCCTTAACGCTCACTTTTCAGTTCGCTCCGCTTCATCTCCATGTTACATTTCACTTTCGCTTCACCTCCGCTCGCTCCTTTGCAAATAGGAATTTAGGAGGGGCATCTGTTGACACACCTTTCATGACCAATAAGTCGGGTCATCTCCTTGTTCATTTTATATGATGCTCCGAGTTGTTCATCCTTTATTGAGCCTTCTTGGTCAATTTGAGGTCTATTTCATGGGTCATGTCTCTTTGGTTGGGTCTAGTTCCTTATCTCTTTCCGCTGGATGAAGCTTAGCAATCTCTTGTTTCATATGCACTGTATTGTCTCTAACGCATCTCTCCTGGCACGTTACAATCCTCTAACACATATACCTTGGTCTATAACATCATTCCAGAGTCCTTAAGCTTATGGCTTCTTTCAAGCTTATCTTTTTAGCCTATTCATTGGGTGTGACGGCTTATCGTGCGGTCGTTACATGAATTGTGATGCATCTACCCATGACCGTTACATTCATATAGAGTCCTATGTTCGTAAACTTCGCCTGTTGATCTTATCTTTCAATGGATAAGGTTGTGTGACGGTCCATCCCTGGGGTGTTACATCCTTGTGGCGGTCTATCGTGCAGCCGTTACATAAAACAGAGAGTTCTAGCAGAACTACTCTTTCTCTGCTACTCCGTGGTCGAATTAAGAGTTTGCTCTGAAGATTTCTCCTTCAAATATGATCCTCTGAACCTTCTGTTTGTTTCTATAGACTCTTGGGAATATTATCTTGAAGAGTTTGCCAAGAAATGTCCTACTTTCTAGCTGGATTATCCTCAACTCGAACCTAGACTTTGAGGGTCTATAAATAGAACCCTTGACTTCATGGCTTGAAGAGGAGACATCTGGAGTTCACGTAGAAGTGCTGCCTCATCCTGGAGCTAGAACCAACCAAAGAGAGCTACTTCCCACGTCCATCTGCTTCCAAAGTCCAGGGAGTATTGTTTCCAAAGGTTTAGTTAAGTCAAGTTATCATCTTAGTGTCTTTTCCCTCATCCAAGCATCATAAGCATTGTCCCTCTTCTTCTACCACGTTCTTGCATCTTCTGCATCCATTTAAAACATCCTCCCATCTTTTAAAATGCTCCAGAGGGGTTAAAAAAACCAACCTCCCCGGTATTTCCCTTTCCTTTTGCATGTTCTTAAGTTCTTTGATCTATTGATACTACTTTGTCCAAGGGCTAATCTGGGTTGTTTTTCTTGTGTTCTACACTCTTCTGCAGGTTTACATAGCCCATAGCACGAGGCCCAAGCTCTCTGGCCGGTAGGAAAGCTTGGAGATCAAAAGATTCCCAGTTCTTATTCTGCAGATGCTCTAACGGTCTATCAAAGGCGCGTTAGAGTTTTGTAGCAGTCTATCGTGGGGCCGTCACACGTCCTGTGGCGCATCAGTCTTCGACCGTTACATCTGACAGAGCTGCAGTTTCCTGGTTGTTTTCTATCTCCCGTGGGCGGGTGCATCATCCTCCTATTCTAAGGTACTTATCAGGTCTTTGGCTTATTTTTACCTTAGTGGAGATCAAATCTTTTCTTAATTTGGGCATTAACTTTCTCTTTCATCATATCCCCTCTTTGCTTTGCTTGTTCCACCTACACGGTGTGTTTTTCCTTTATTCCTTATTCCACGCCCCGGGGTGTATTTTTCTTTATTTAATTAGCTTAGTCTTGATTGAGATAGCATGCCCATGCTAGAGCTTATGCTGGTTGCCTAGGTTCATGATTCACATGTTCATAGGTTGAGTGATTATATTATTTGATTCATACTTCATCATAGTTGGCATCATAGCCCATCTTGCAAAAGAAGGGACACATTAAAACCAACACATAGTTCATTGCCAACCGATGCATGCCTTCAGTAGGAGTCAACATCTAAAACCAAGTTGCATACTCCCTTAGAATAAAGTTGTATCAAATGGATGTAAAAAGTGCTTTCTTCAATGGTTTGATCAAGGAAGAAGTCTTTGTGGAGCATCCCCTTGGCTTTGAGAACTCTAACCATGCAGATTTTGTATATAAGCTAGACATGGCACTTTATGGCTTGAAGCAAGAACCAAGAGCTTGGTATGAGAGACTAAGTTTGTTCCTCATTAAGAAAGGGTACACACGAGGTAAGGTAGATCAAACATCTTTCACCAAGATGCAAGGTAAGAACATCTTGATTGTTCAAATTTATGTTGATGATATTGTGTTTGGTTCTACTAAATCTGAAATGTGTGAGGAATTTGCTAACCTCATGACTAGCGAATTCGAGATGAGCCTAATGGGAGAACTCCAATTTTTTATCAGTTTGCAGGTCAACCAAGGAGAATATGGGTGCTTTATAAGTCAAGCCAAATACATCAAGGAGCTGCTGAAAAGATTTGACATGACAAATAGCAAAATAATTGTAACTTCCATGAGCACCACAACATCACTAGATTCAGATGAAAATGGTAAATTAGTGGATGGAAAGATCTATAGAGGTATGATGGGCTCTTTGCTTTACTTAACTGCATCCCGACCAGATATCCAGTTTAGTGTATGCCTTTGTGCTAGATTTCAAGCTAGTCCTAGAGAATCCCACTTGACTGCCGTCAAATGTATCCTTAGATATCTTGCCGGCACTCAAGATTTGGGATTGTGGTATTCGTCATCATGTGATTTATTTCTCATATCTTATTCTGATGCGGACTATGCTGGATGCAAGCTGGATCACAAAAGTACTAGTGGCTACTGCCAGTTTCTGGGTAGGTGTTTAGTTTCTTGGGCCTCCAAGAAACAACACTCGGTTGCCCTCTCAACCGCAGAGGCAGAATATGTTGATGCGGGGAGCTGTGGCACCCAAGTGTTGTTGATTAAACACCAACTCCAAGACTACTTAGTGGATCTTGGTTGTATCCCGATTCTGTGTGATAACACTACTGCTATCAACCTTGCAAAAAATCCAGTCTAGCACTCTAGGACTAAGTATATTGAGATTAGACATCACTTCATTAGAGATGATGTCATTAAGAAAAAATTTCAACTACATTTTGTTAATACTCTAAATCAAATTGCTGATATTTTCACCAAGCCCTTGTGTAATGACAGGTTTTCAACACTCACAAGGGAGCTTGATCTTTGCCGACCTCAGGCCAATAAAAATTAAAATTATGATCTTGTTCAATTTAGTGTGGGTTTTTGCAGATTGGTGATCCATGCATTGTTTATATGCAAATATGTCTTTTTGCATATGGTGTGGCATTTCATGTAGTCATGATGCATAATAATGAAATGAATTCATGATCACGATGCATTGCACGGTTTGTGTAGCATCATTCTTGCATGTCCATGGTATATTAAATGTTGATGTATGGAAAGGCAGGCTATGCTTGTCTAGAAGCACTCAATATGCGTGAGGTTTCACCTCCGCCAAGTACCATGCGTCACTGTCGCATATAGGCCATATAATAAGGGGGAGTTGTCTCTTTGCAGAATTCATGCATTTGTTTCATCTTCATTATGTTGTATTTAATAAGTGTACAACCATGTGTTGGGTCATGCATTTCATGTCTGTCAACTTCATGTTTGATCAGGTCAACCCCTGCATGATTCCAGTCAACCTCTCCTTGAGAATTATCTTTTCACTTGCAAACATAACTTCTTGAGTGAATTCATTACATATCCTTAGGGGGAGTCTTGTTGCTTTTCTTAATCTCTTGCAATCTGAACTTCAATGGCTTACAGTCTGATTTGAGATCATGAGACCGATAGAACTACGGCGTAAGAGCTTTTTATTATATGCCCTGATGATTGTCCATCCAATGAAAATGGTTCAGATTTAATGATTTCCTTGAAGTTCTAAAATATTTGTTCTGAAATCATCTATGTTCAGTGGTTTTAATAGACCTTAACTAGAGATTACATATTGTGCATTCAATGACTATCCTGATATTAGAAAATTCAAAATTCATGACCATCTTTGTGATACACTCAGGCTTAGTATTGTTCTTAAACATCTTGATGAGCTGGAATTCTTGGAAATTCATTTGACAAAGCAATGATATTGTTGCACTGATAAATATGTCATGTCATCAAATCAAGTGACAAATGATATGTCATGATGTGCCCCTGTTATCTCTGTCTTAATTATTTTTGGACTCTAGGCAGAGCATTGGCATAATTGCTGAGAAATATATCTTCTCATCAAAGAAATGAGATTGGATATGTCATGACGTGACTTTGCTATCTCAGTTCATTCTGAAGCATAACCGTCAGTCTTGCCAAATACCTAGGGATACTGGCATCTAAATAACGTGTATTCTTACGGCTAGGAGGCACGTACTAGACTTAATTGCTCGTAAAATATGAGTCATGTTCCTTTAAATTCAAAAGATATTTAAAATCAAATTTACTGCACTCATAACATTCCATGCTTTACTCATGCTTGTTTAGCCTCCATACTAGTTTTTATGTTATTCCCTTTGTAGTTATTGAATATGGATATATAAGACAAGGGAAGGTTAAACACTACCATGATATGTATTTTTGGTTCATTTCTATTAAAACTCGGATGTAGCTGCTTTTGGAACTCCATTGTTAATCTCGGATTTCATTAGCTTTGAACCATACATATTGCTCACGGCATGTTCCAGTTTTGCATATAATGGCTTGCTCTTCACTTCCATTTAGCTCTGCTTTCTCAGACTTTTGTAGCCTTCTCTACTTTATCCCTCCCTTTTTGTTGTTGTCAAAGGGGGAGAATTCTTTGTGTGAGTCCTTTGTACGAGTTGTGCATTGTCGATCTACTAGGGTTGTCATAGGGGGAGAAACCTTTGTGAGCTTTATGTTTGAGTGTTGATGGGGGTTTGCATAATTGCATAGCATTCATATGCTTTGATCATTCATGCATACATATCCGCATTCATTCATATGCTTTGTGTTCATATCTGCATTCACATGCTTTAATTATCTTGGATCTTGAGCAGCACATGTCGCATATGTTATACATTTTGCCATTTTGGATATTGCTGCCACATAATGACTCACAGTGTTGCCATCATCAAAAAGGGGGAGAATGTTGTGCCCCTATGGTCATTTTAGTCATTCGACATCATCCTGTGGTCATTTGAGTTATTTGATATTCTTGGTTTTGATAATGGCTGAACACTATAAGTCATTGATGTTTGCCAAATCTCATATGACCGACATACGTGATGTTTGTTCATGACAGATATGCCAATGAATGGACAAGAAATTGAGTGGCGATGGCAAGAGTGAAAGCTCATTGATCGCGCCCAACCAAGGATGCAAATCTCTTCTACAAGCAAAAGTCGACTCTTCACATTCGGCACTTCACATAGCCAAGGTCAATGTACAATGAAGCATAGCCAAAAGAACCTAAGGTCAAAGACTCAGTTGACACCTTCAAGACTGTCAAGGTTGATGCCACAGATGAGAACATGCTACTAAAGAAGTTAAGCGATTGAGCTAACGGGTTAACGGACCGAATCGGGAAACCCGGGGGTCTGCCCAGCTGGCGCTCGACCGCCAGCCCAGGAGCGGTCGACCACCCCTGCCAGTAGCTCACAGCCTACAGCTCTCTCAGTGGCGGTCGATTGCCAGCTCAGTAGCGGTCAACCGAAATTTCTAGTGATGAAATATCTATAGGTTTTCTCAGTAGCAGTCGACCGCCAGCCCCGAGCCAACAAATGTTGACTTTGTTTTCCACTTCGAGAAGAGCCCCTTTCTTTATATTTGTTTAACCGCAAAGTCACCCAATCCCCCATGAATTGTGGATCTGGTCTGGAGGATGTCCAAGGACCATTCAAATGATATAAAACAAACACTTGAGGGATTAGAAACCCTAATGCTTCAATTGGAACAAGAGAGATCAAGGGAGGCTAGAGGAGATGATTTACGGGTACTGTAGCACCTCCGTGAACAGTGTTTTGGGCTGGAGTTCTTCATTCATTCCAAGGTGATTCAAACTTAAATCTGAAGCAAGCAACCTCCAAGGAAGCTAGAAGCAATCAAGGTTCTCAAAGGTGATCAAAGCTACATCCATACACCTCTTCATCAACTCAAGGCCATCCATGCAAGCTCATTTTCAAGGGAGATCAAATCTACATCCTTTATCTTCTTCATCAACTCAAGGTGATCTAAGGAAGATCATTTCACAAGGAAGAAGATACCATTGAAGAATCAGATTCAAGCTCCAGCAATCTCAGACAAGATATTTTCTCTTTAAGCATATTCTATATCTTGTTTGAGTGTTTTCATATTTGTTCTCTTTCCATTTCATTCAAACATTTGAAATTGAAGATCGTCCCTATCGGTGGTTAGTAGGAAGGCAATCGAAAGTTATCCGATCTGCGGTGTTGACGCCCCTACCTGTGGTTAGTAGGAAGGCAATTGGAGGTCTTTCTGATTTGCGGCTCAGTGCGTGGCACTAGTGGAGCCTCACCGAATTCGGTGAGGGGTGGACGTAGGACTGGGGATTCAGTCCGAACCACCTTAAAATCTCGTGTGTTGTGATTTATTTGTGTGATTGTTTCGTTCTAGATGCATGCTTAGGTTCAAATCGATATATTAGTAATCATCTTGCTAAGCAAATCATTGTGTCCTTCGTTAAACTAGTTATATTCCGTTGCTATTATCTTTATCAAGATTTCAAGAGGGTTGCATTGCAAAAAGAGAGGCAGATCTATTCACCCCTCCCCTCTAGATCCACTATCCACTACTCAACAGTTAGGACTCTAATTTCTAGGATTTATCCCTTATCTCTTAGCTAGGTTTCCTTGATCTCTATAAATACCACCCCAATCCCTAGGGCTCGAAGGAGGGGAGATTTCTAGAGTTAGCCACGAAGTGCTACTACATTTTGGGCTCTTCTTCAGCCAGGGATTCGCGTCTTCTTCCTCGTCCTCGCTGGTTCTTCATTGTTCTTCGAGTTCCTCAAGCTCTTCTTGGTCCCTTTTGTGTTCTTCCTAGTTTTTCTTATTGCATAGCATCTAGATTTCATTTCTGCATATTCACTACATTGCACACAACCACCTAGCTTCTTCTGGCTCCTTATAGAGGGGTTAAAAACAACCCAACCCCCCAGGTAAGACTCCCTCCTTTTATGTGTTCTTCTTCTTCAATTTTTAGATTCTAGGCTTAATTCTTAAGCTAATTGGGTGTTTTATTTGTGTTTTTCTCACGTTCCTTCGCAGGTTCAGGCAACATCTAGCATGAGGCCCTCTCTCTTAGGCCGGCTGAAGAGATAGGAGGAAAAGAACCTGCTCCCCCAGCTTCTGTGACAGGTCGCGGCTCCCATAGAGACCACGCCCTGGCTGTCGCGGCCGCAAGATAGACCGCATTCTTTGCCAATATCTTTGGATGGGTTTTTTTATTTTCCAAGGCGTTCGGTGTCATTTGGTGGTTCATCGTACCCTAGTGGTGTTGTCACCCCTTGGTGGCGATCACGGTCACTTTTTCTTCCCTTGCTCTCTTGGTTTTTTCTTTGCTCGTTGCTTTGGTTAGTTTATTTGCTCTAGGCTACTGCGTGTATTTCTTATTCCCCTCTATTTCATTATTTCATCTGCTCCACGCTGCCTCGGCGTGTCTTTTCCTTACTCCCTTCTCATCTCCTTCTTCCCTCCAAGAAGATAGGAAGAGGGTGACTTTTATTGCCTACACCTCTTTTCTAGCGATCACGGTGGGACACCTAGTGCCCATCATGCTGTTTGCTACTTACATGCTATCTATGTCCATCTAGTTCATTGTTAAATTCTATTTCTCAGATTTCCATTTAATTTTCTATCATTTTAGAATCCCTGGCTGAATGCGGCCCATCCAAAAGCTGCGTCCAGAAGATGACGATCCTCCCCTCGACCACGTTCAGGTACACATCCCGAGGCTCACTCTTCTGTTCATTATTTTTGGTTCTCGGGGTTTCTGTCTACTGTCTCTCCTCTGTTCTATCTGCTATGCACATCTCGTTATTATTCCATCATTGTTTTACATTGCTTGCTAGTTCTAGGTTAGAATTTGCATGGACCTCGGTGCGCATAGGATCATTCATCTCACACTCTAGTTTCATTCCTACCCTAGTAGGTGATCCTCTCAGCTTCGTATTACTCGTGGTCAACTAGGTGATCTTATTTGGGGACCTCCGTAAGACTCCGCGAGCCGTGGATTTCCACACAGACGCCGAGCATGTTGTACCTTTTCCACCCCATTAAGTAAGTCTAGGTTGCATCCGTAAGGGAGTATTAAACCTAGGTCAACCCAAATCCTTGAAGTTCTCCCTTAGGACCCCTACTCCTGGAGGGAATTGTGCTTTAATTAAAATATCTAAGGGACAACAAGGAATTTTAAAACTTCGTGCAACATTGCAACTTGGGTGATTTAGGTGAAATGTTTTTGCTGCATATTGTGTGTTTTGTGTCTTTAAGTGTTGGCGTGTTGTGTGTGTCTTGTTTGGTCAGTTCTCTCTTTTGCATGTGGAGTTGATTTAAGTCCTTGAGTTCATCTCTCAAAGGGTCATCTATCACATCCTTTTATTTCAATCCCCTTCACGATTCCATCATGTCCTCTTATGAGCACTCCTTTTCCTACAAGGAAACTCTTCCATAATGGTTGTTAGAAAACTCCATCCCACCTAGGGTCGCTACCCTTCAGCCCGAAGAAGGTTCCATCCCTCGTCCTCCTCCTCAAGCCAATGAGGGTGCCCAAGCCCCGTCATCCTCCCCGGCTGGGGATCCTACGACAGATTTTCTTCGCATAATGGCCAAATTGGATCCGGCCAAGCTTAAAATAGTTTATCAATCTCTCCAAGGGACTTTGGCCGGCCCTCCTGCTCCTCAAGGTCCTTCTTTTAATCAAGCTCCCCAAATCTCTTTTGATTGGCCCAATTCGGCACCAAGCCCAATTGATCTCACACCGGTCCAACCTAGGGCTCTCCAATTCGTAAATTTTGAAATATGCCAACCCTCTGCTCTGGCCCAACAATCATTGGACAAGGGAAAGGCTCCCCTCTCTCCATCTCCATGGGCCAACTCTACTTAGCCCATCTCATTCACCCCCAAAGTTCTCTTCGGCCTAAGTGAGTACACTCAACCTAGGCCGACCCACGCTACTCCTCCTGTATTGGGTTATTCTTTGGCCCATTATCCTCAATATGGGCAGCCCCTTCATTTTTCAAAACCGACGCTTGGACCTATGCATAATATCCAACCCACTCCTTCCCGGGAACTGTTGACACCTTGAAAATGAGCAAGGGCTGAAACAGAATTGAAGAGAAGATCAGACCAATAGTGAAAGATCAATGATGAAGCATGTCAACCATCTACCCGGCTGAAGCCTTTCCCGGCCAAGTTGATGTCCGGTGCCATTGTCAGTCAGACGGCGGCACTGATGAAGTAGCAGTGACCTGACTGATGAGACCTCCTATGACACCTCAATAAGAGCTGTATTACTGCCTCGCCCGAGAATCCACAGGTAACATTTCAGAATAAGTCAGATGTCGGCTTATTGACAGGTGTGATATGAGCAAAGATAAAGATGAAGCCAGAACCAGCAAATAAAGATTGTGAAGGCTTCTGCAAAGTCAGAACAAAAGAAGAGTCTCCACAGACTATACACCTGGCTGAAGTCTTTTCAGGCTAAAGCTGATGTCCGGTCTTGTCACCACTCAGGTGACGATACCGATGAAATGATGTCCGACTTTGTCATCATTCAGATGGCAATGCCGATGAAACCCCAGTCTACCAACTGATGAAAATCTATGAATGATCTCAATAGAAACTGTGTCACCAATGAAGGGCCTTCTCGGGTTCTGATATATTTGAAGGACCAAGAAAGGCCGAAGTATATGTGAAGTCTAAAAAGCCCTAAATGAGCCTATAAAAGTGGCACCGGGATCCCCTTTGTCGAAGCCCAAGAGCGGCGCCGGGAAGCTGGAGTCCCACGCGCCGGGAAGTCTTCCTTCGATTGAGGCGTGCCGGGACAGGCCTGCCGATAAGATACCAAGGAGAGATATAAAACCCCTTTTCCCCTCGGAAAAGGGAGCAGCAGCGGAAAGAGGGGAACAGGAGCAGAAGAGAAGAGACCACGAAGAGACCAACAGAGAGAGGGAGAGCCTCCTCCGCTGAGAAAAGAGAGAAGAGACCGAGAGAAGAAACAGAGTGAAGAGAAGACCTCAGGTGGGCAGCCGGGGAGGGAGAGGAGTCAATGCTCCGCCCTCCCCCATGCTTTCTTTTCCTCTTTATGTAATCTTACGAGTCTTACCTCGATTTATCGAATGTAGCTGGGAAATCCCGGCCTTCTTTTCAATCTCCCTTTCCCTCATTGCCCCCTTGTGGTTGGTGTAAGTTTGGGATGATGCAATGGAATGAAATGCTCCGGTGGCCCGTTTGGGCGTCTTCCTCTCCCCGTGTTTTCTGTCTCTTCTTGGACTCAGTAGCACGCTATCCCCCTCCCTAGTTCGATTAATTGCCTGTTTACCCGCCTGGTTTTCGAATGATGCTCGTGCTTGTTCCAGAGCCAGGGACAGACTATCCCTTGACCTCTGAAGCTAAGCAGATATATATACAGCAACAGCTGTTGCTCCGTTCTGGATGCTACATTTATGCTGCTCATCAGCTCTGCTAAAGTCATTCTAGGGACTAGAGACAGCCATCTCTTGGCCCCCAGGTGATGAAGAGTATATCAAAGTCATCTTCGAGGATTATTATGCACGCTGGTGACAGGGATTCCTTGGACTATGTTTCCCCCAAATTCCTCTCTGCTTCTGGCCTTCCCTTTGAAACCCAAGCCAAAACAAGTTGCCGCCTGATGAACTGATCCCTTTTGATTTCCCAAGGCCCGTTTATCTTGGCCTGAATCACCATGAAACCCCTGATTCATCAACAAACCCAAAAACAGGGTGCCGTAGAACCCCAGAAATTCCTCTCGGCACCATCACACATCTCGGCCCCGTACACAGTGAAAGGGGTGAATAGTTCTCGGCGTGATCCTTCAGGCACTGAGAACCCCCATCTCACCTTATTACCTGCACCGAAAGCTCCTTGCCCTGCGCGCCGAGAGCTTCTTCCCCGTCGCGCCGGAAACCCTCCTCATTGGGCCCGCTGAGAGCTCCCCGGCTCTTTCCTCCTCGCACCGAGAAGCTTTCACCGGGAACCCCCCTTGGCCTCTTGCGCGCTGAGAAGCCCACACCCTTGGCCATTTGGCCCTGGCGCCGACAACCTCCCTTGGCCATTTGGCCCTTGCGCCGAGAACCTATCTCCTGGGCGCGCTGGGAACCCCTCCTGTTCCTTGCCTTGGCGCCGGGAACCTCTAGGCCAGTCCAAGGTGCGCCGAAAGCCTACTCCGCCACCCATCAAGCCTCCGATACCTCTATCAAACCCATTCAGGGATGTCCAGGGGTCACCAGAGCTGTCCTGGGGATGAAATTAGAGGGAGACAGACTCCCTTATGTTCCACTGATCCGTGCCGGATTTATGAGCAACCCCTTTAGCTAAGGTGAACTATGCCACTGCGTGAGTGCCACCGGCTCCTATAAGGGAAGAGTCAAACATTGACCCAGGGCATATATGTGCAGTGTGGGAGGTTCGCCCTCTCCTTTTCTCGGCTTTCATCCCGACACTCCGTGGGTGATAGCCTATAATCCCCTGGGCATAATCCAGATTATGGGGAGATGCTGCCGAAATGTCGATTGATGTTTTAACCCCGATAAGTCCCGGGAAGTGCACATCATACACCTCCCATCCGGCCCGATCCTTCGGGGAATATGAACAATGCGAGGCCTTTGGCCGGATGAGAAACGTGAAAGGGGACATGTCCCCGATGACTGTCCAGGCTCCGCCCCGCCGCTGCGTGGATGGTGTCCTATCTCTACCCGGTACGACCTACACAGAGGGGTCATGCTGATTTAATAACCTATCGTTTACTCAATTACCTCCTTATAATAACAATAGCTTCAATATCATGCACTTCGTTTTTAGCCGCCCCGAGTGGCCTCCTATTTTGGCGTTTAATCAAGGGTTGTCCTTCTTAGGAAGGGCGTAATTAACGTCATAGCGCTTATGGTATGACGGACTTTGGGTCCCGACTCGGACTTCACAATCGACTGACCAAGTCAAGTCGAGCGCACAATGAAATTGTCACACATGTGACTGGCACGCCTAATAATCAATGAATACAAATAGGAGAAATCTTCGAAATAATAAATGAAATAAATAAATCCCACGTCCACAAGCCTGGCACGCCCGGTGGGACCGAGTCTCCCTTCATCTCTACGCCAAAATAGGAGGCCCAGCGGGCCCCCCCTTAAATTTCTGATTTTGTGTGCTTTCTCTATTTTCAGGAAGCTACGATGACGGCTGGAATCATATCTGTATGCTTTGATCAACAAGCGGTCGATGTGCATGTTCGAGAAGACTACCTGGCGGTACCTCTTTCATTCGGATCGATGCCGCCTGTTGTCGGGATGCCCAACTGCCTGGGCCTCATCTTCACTGACTTGCTCGAGATTGACAACCAGGAGCAAAAGACTGTTGTCGAGACATTGCCACAAGCTACTAGCCCCAAGATGAGCCAGGCGATGCAGGATACTCCTGAGGTCGTGTCCTGCTTCGTCCATCACGAGGCGAAAAGGGGCACATCCTCTGCTGCTGGAAGAAGGAGGAGATCCGACAGGAGAGCCCGATCCACTACTGCGGGTCGTCGGATATCCAACTCAGGAAAGACAATGCTGATTGGAGATGTCCGGGTAAACCTCAGTGGTTGCCCAAGGGCAGTGAAGCCGGACGTGATCATCCCGATGGTGCCTACTACCAACAGGTTCCGGGTACTAACTGCCAGGAGGGTCGACATGAAAGAGGAGGATAGAAAGCCACTGGCACCAAAGCCGCCCAAGTTCAGGCAGATCTGGCGGCCGAAGAAAATCCAGAGCTGGGTCCCAGCTCAAGAGGAAGAGAACATTGCTGATACCACTGTTGCCCGCTTCAGGGTAGGAAGCAGAAGAGGAGAAGGAAAAGACATAAGAAATACTGTTGTTGTTCACCCCAGGGCTCGGGGTAGGAGAGATGAGACAGAGAATGAAGGAGGAAATCTGACTACTATTCGCCCCAGGATGAGGGGCAGAAGATATGAGCAGAAGGAAGACCTCACGGTCACCCACCTCATGGCTGGGGGCAAAAGATGGGAAAGGAAGAATTATGCTGCTGCTGCCAACCGTTGCCAGGATGGGAGTAGAAGGTTCAGGGAGGAAGAGGAAATGAGAATAAGCGAGCCAGTCGCTGCTGCCACTCTAAGAAGACCAAGAGCCTGTGCCAGACAGGCCGATATATTCAGATACTCCAAAGCCAAGCATTTGAATGCTCAGGTGGCAAGACTGGCTTATCAGCAGAAGAGCCAGGAAAGATTTATGCTCCAACCAGAGCCACGAAGGCACAATCAAGAGGAGATGAAACAAGTGGCTCAAGACTACTTTCACTACCTGGGGAACTCCGCCCTCGGGCAGCAAAGATTATCCCATGCCTTGGGCACCATGGATGAAGAAGAAGAAGAAACCCTTCAAGAAGTGATGCTCGGAGTCTCTTCCTCCGATTCCAATGATTATGAAGAAGGCCACAGAGTCGGATATGGGAAAGAAGACCTATACAGGGAAGAAGCTGAAGAAAGAATATCGGTCTTTGACCGACTCAAATACCCTGACCAAGTGAAGAGAAAAGTCCACAGGTAGAAGGGAAAAATGCAGATCTTCGCCTGTAACATGGCCGGACTTGTCAGAGGGCAGGATACGTTACCGACTCAGCCAGATGAACTGCTCAGACTGGCAACCAGACCAGGCCCCGTCACAAGAAGAGGACAAGCGGCAAAAGATAAGATGAAGACTAATGATGAAGCCTGCAAGATCACCACTATGACAGTTAATGTGGTGACAACGGAAGAGGAAGACAATCCCTTCGTTGATGATGCTGAAGGGACTTCAGAAGATCTACAGATCTCGTCAACCCTGGATCCCATGATCCAGATGATGTTTAGAAGATATCAACAAGAGATCAATGCTCTCAGAAGACAGCTAAATGAGAGGCATGAAGCTACACCGGTCTCCAAGCAAGCCGAGCCTGTGGGGCAGACTGCCAGCTCAACAGAAATGGCTATCCCAACTAATCCTCTCCCGGCCGATAAAGGCAAAGCACCCAGCCAACCCGTTCTGCAGCAGACAGTAGCTCAGCCCTCTGTATCTCAGACGCAGCCTGCCGGGCCTACCTTGCGCGCAACTGTGATGACAACTCCTTACAGTCAGCAACAAGCTCACTTCTTCCTGGAAAACATAGATCCAGCCATAGCCCACAAGCTGATGATTGAAAGAATTGTGGAGATGAAGCTGTCTGAGAAGACTGGTGATGATGCTAGTACCTACGATGTGTACAAGGTACCATATCCTCCCCAGTATGCTGCTAAGAGACTACCTCCAGGCGTTAGTAAGCCGCCGAAATTTGAAAATTTTAATGGCCATGGCTCTCCCAGGGAGCACATAGCTTACTATACCACCATTATGGGTGACTTGGCAGCTAATGAAGCTTATCTGCCTAAATTCTTCGGCTCATCCCTCACCGGGATAGCTTTTGAATGATATTCAAGCCTGCCGGCTGGGTCAGTGGCCGATTGGCCTGATATGCAAAGAAAGTTCCGCGACAGATTTCACGTCACGGAAAGAGAAATTACAATAGCAGAACTATATGCAACCAGGCAGAAGCAAGATGAAACAGCACTGGACTACATCAAGAGGCGGAGGAACTTAGCTATGAGATGCAGAAGACCTCCTCACCAAGAAGATGCAGTGCAAATATGTAAGCAGAGCCTCAGGAGAGAGGTACTGGAAAAAATGATTGGTGCTGATGTCAGAACATTTGACCGGCTAAACAATATAGTGGCGGAAGTCGAGACGTTCATGTCCAAGCGTCCGACGGCCAATGCTCCAACTGTGCCAAAAGGTAAATTTAACGATCGACGACCATTGCACTCTGAGGTTAACACCGTCGATTTCAGAACCTTCGAGCAACAGAAAGGGAAGAAGGGGGTAGATGAAGCTCCCCCGCCAGCAGACACAGCAGAAAGAAAAGATAAGGTCTCTCTGAGAAACAAAATGAGAAAGCCATACTCTTTTCCGAAAGATAAGACAGCCGCACTATTCAACTGGGCATACAAGTTCAACAAGGTAACATTGCCTGAGCCAAAGAGACCCTACGACGCGGCAAAGAAAGGTGATCCACTGTTCTGTCCATATCACCGTGCGCTGGGGCACGCAATTGAAGATTGCTACGTCTTCAAAGATATTATGGAAGGCATGGCCAAAAAGGGGGAGCTACAGCTGGGAGATTACCAAGTGGAGCCACCCCGTCCACATGAGCCTCTGGCCTTAAGAATGGCCGCCAATACGATTTCAGTCTACCAGCAGCTGCCTAAGGAGGCCGTTGAAGAATGTACCAGGCATACTTATGAAGCTTGCTTCCTCACCCCACTGAAGGATCAGGAAGGATGGCAGATGAAACCCATAAAAAATAGAAAGAAGACTCCCGCATCCAATACCAGTGGAGCAGTTATCCGCGGTGTCACACCAAGACCCGAACCGCCTCCAGTAAAGCCAATATGGCGCACAGCTGAGACATGGCCAGTCATCCGGATCCCCACTTACAACCGGAGGAAACAGGTTCCCCTACCTGCACATAAAGAAGTAAGTCCCGCAGCCAGGCGTCTGCAGCAGTACATTAATGAGCTCAATGATTATGAGCAGAAAAAGCCCAAACACCTGCTGGTGAAAGACTGTATACTCTGGGAATAGCTCAAAGAATTGAAAATTAAAGAGCAGTCAGAGGCAGAACAAGAAAAAGCTGAGACTGAACCCTTCTGGGGGCAGGAGCCAATAAAGCCAAATTCCCAGAAAAAGAAGAGACGGCCCAAGTCCAAAAAGGGAAAGAGGGTCATGACAGTACAATGTAACACCCTGTCGGCACTCTTTACCTCGCCCGGGGAGAATGAAGAGGATGAAACATCAAATGCCCCGCTAGAAGCCAACCATGTCGAGGCCTCAACCTCAGCCCATGTAACACGTTCTGGGAAAAGATGGGGGCGCCCACCACCAGCTATTCATAACATTATGTTCAGAGGGGAACAGCCCTACCAGATTCTCGAACCGGAGGTACGAGGTGTCCAGGTTCCTCCCCCTGCCAGCTTGTACCAAGAAAAGAAGAAAGGAGGTCAAACTCCAACATTTCTGTAATTTCTGTCCAGTCTGGAAAAGGGGCAGTCGATACAGGTTGGGCCAGATAAAGGCAAGAGACCTCAGCAATCGGCATCTGTAGCCTACAAACAGAATGAGAAAAAAGAGGATAACTCTCCAATGGCACCAGGGGCCGTTGCTATAGAAGAAGCCCCCCAAGAAATCAGTCCAGAGGATGAAATCATCACTGGGCAGCAGAGGCCACGGGCACCACATGAACCTCCAAAGCCCCGATGGGAAGAGGAAATGAGGCTGTCTAATGTTCGGGTAGGCAGTCGGATCATGAAAATGCTGAAGAAGCTCCCTACCAGGTTCTCCATCTGGGAGATTCTCTCTCTCAGTGAAGAAGCTCGCCAAGCGATTGTTGATGCCCTACAGTCACCGACACAGTATGAGGCACTCTTCACAGAAGTGAATTCTGGGCCGTCAGTCACATTCACAGAGGATGACATGCTGATTCCGAATTCCGGCCATAACAGACCGCTGTATATGAGGGGCTCCCTGAACTGTCAGCCACTGAGCATGATACTGATAGATCCCGAGGCTGCTGTGAACATTCTCCCATACTGCATCTATCAGAAATATTACTTTGATCTTCAACTTACCAAAGTCAGAGATATGAAAATTGCAGGATTCAACTAGAAATGTGAGACACCTCTTGGGGTAGCTGACTTCAACCTCACATTGGGGGACCTCACTACCGTGGTACGATTCTATGTAATCGACTCCAACACCACGTATAAGGCTCTGCTGGGGAGACCGTGGCTGCATGAATATCAAATAGTGCCATCCACGCTACATCAGTGCATCAAATACTGCCATGAAGGAAAAGAAGAGAGGGTGTTTGCGGATCTACATCCCTTCGAAGTATTCGAGTGTCATATGCTCGATGCATCCTACTACACCGAGGTGTCGCAAAAGTGTGAAGAGAAAGAGGCTGTGGTCTGCCAGAAAAAGCTGGCGACGAAGGCAAGAAACTGGTCTCCACCACCACCAAAGGGCTATATTAAAAAGCATGAGGTATCTCACATCTCTTATGCTGGTGACTTTGCTCGGATCACCCCTCCTAGCATTCACCCGGATGATACCGATGAAGAAATGAAAGAAAAGTATACACAGGTGGAGGTTCCGCAGGGTTTAGTCAAGCCCATTGCCAGCATAGAATACCAGACGGTGCTACCATTAAAGACTATGGAAGTCCCTCTCTTCTGCGAGCCTCCTATCATATTCTACACCGGGGAGTCAGTCGAAGATGATGATCAAGACTGCATGGTCCCTGAAGAATCTACAAACCGGATGGTGCCGATCACGGGCTTGGACTATACTACCCGACGGGTTTCACAGATGTTCTCTAAGATGCAGATGCCATCACTACAACCTGTTGACCAGAAGAAGGCGTTCCAGGAGCTATGGGATCCGCCCCGGGATAATAAAGAACTGAGGAAGATCACTCAGCACCCGAGATTGGGTTATACCCTTCAAGAATACTATGAAGCTGAGGTGGACGTCATCTCTGTCTCCTACCAGCATGAAGACCCTCCCGAGGTGGGATATGACAAGTACCCCTCGGAAGATGAAGAAATCATTTATCAATCCGTAATGAACAATGAAGCCCCAGACAGTCAGCCGGAGACGGGGACGTCTGATGAAACAAAGAGAGGTTGGTGCTGGGAGGACCTATCTTGCAAAGAGGATCTGCTCCAGGCTGAAGCAAAATTTGACACGAGAACCCCGTATGAAGACCAAATAGCCAAAGAGTTGAGAGAATGTCTGGAGTTTGAGCGCATTCTAGAAGAAGTTCGGGCTCTACAGAATGATGATCTCTCAAGGGAGCCTGCATCAGAAGAACCTCTGGGGAAAGAAGACTCCATTTTTGAGTTTCCTGCTGAGCCAGTCACGTCCTCGGGGCAGACTGAACAGAATCCAACAATATTGGCCGTATATGATGAGCCAGCACCCACTGATGACCAGTATGATGAAACAGAGAATCATGAAACTGAAGAAGATTATATCCCGGGAGGCTTCATTGACTTGCAAGAAGCCCCGCCCGAGGTCGAAGATGGAGGTCAGGCCACCGTCGATGAGCTTGTGGAAATAAATCTGGGGACCGCAGATGAGCCAAGGCCGACATTCCTCAGTGCACTACTGGAGCCAGCTGCCAGGGAACAGTATATACAATTTTTGAAGGAATTCCGAGACTGCTTTGCATGGACATATGATGAAATGCCGGGATTGAGTTCTGATGTGGCACAACATCGGTTGGCAATAAACCCAGAGGCTAGCCCTATAAAGCAGCCTTCCAGGAGAATGCGCCCTGAATTAATAAATCAGATTAACAAAGAGGTTGACAAGCTGATTGATGTAGGCTTTGTTGAAGAAAATCAGTATACTACATGGTTAGCCAACATAGTGCCTGTAAAGAAGAAAAATGGGCAGATCAGAATATGTGTTGATTTTCGGGACCTTAATAAGGCCTGCCCGAAAGATGATTTCCCAGTGCCAATCACTGAAGTGATGATAGATGCGACTACTGGTCATGAAGCCCTGTCATTTATGGATGGGTCATCCGGATATAACCAGATCTGGATTGCTGAAGAAGACAGAGTGCACACTGTGTTCCGCACTCCGAAGGGGATATTCCACTACAAAAGGATGCCGTTTGGCCTCAAGAATGCCGACGCTACCTACCAAAGAGCTATGACCAAGATCTTTGATGATTTGCTCTTCAAGAAAGTAGAGTGCTACATTAATGATTTGGTAGTAAAAGCAAAAAGAAGAGAAGACCATTTGCAAGACCTGAGGGTAGTATTCCAGAGGCTGCACAAATATGAACTCAAGATGAATCCCATGAAATGTGCCTTCGACGTGTCTAGTGGAAAATTCCTCGGGTTTATTGTCTGGCATAGGGGCATTGAAATTGACCCATCCAAGATTAAGGCTATCCAGGAGCTCCCTCCACCAAGGAATCTGTCCGAGCTGAGATCTCTGCAAGGGCGTCTGCCTATATCCGACGATTTATATCAAATCTGTCGGGAAGATGCCACCCCTTTCAAAAGCTCATGATGAAAGATGTGCCGTTCCTCTGGGATGATGGCTGTCAGGAAGCCTTTGAGAAGCTGAAAGAATATCTCAAGACCCCTCCAGTGCTGGGGGCACCCGTTAAGGGCAGGCCTTTAATACTATACATCGCAGCCACACACTGTTCCTTGGGGGCGATGCTGGCACAGATGAATGAAGAAGGCAGAGAGCAGGCCTTGTACTACCCGAGTAGGAGGCTGATTAGAACTGAAGAAAGCTACAGCTACATAGAAAAGACCTGCTTGGCACTAGTCTTTGCTGTCAAGAAGCTCCGACACTATATGTTGTCACATGAAGTCAGATTGATATCGACAGCAGATCCGCTCAAATACATATTGGCTCAGCCAGTACTGAAGGGCCGGTTGGGCAAATGGGCAGTGATCCTGATGGAATTTGATATTACCTATACGCCCCAGAGGGCGATAAAAGGACATGCCGTGGCTGATTTCTTCGCAGAGCATCCTGTGCCGAAAAATGATATGCTAGGGACTGAGTTACCCGATGATGAGACACTCGAGGCCTACCAGGCTCAGTCAGTTATGTGGCAACTATTCTTTGATGGAGCATCTAGAACAGAGACAGACTCCGATGGAAAGACCAGAATACGGGCTGGAGCCGGTATTGTGCTGAAATCACCAGAAGGGGAGGTCGTGCATACATCCTGTTCTATAAACAAGCCCTGCACCAATAATGAGGCCGAGTATGAAGCTCTGATAATTGGGCTATATATCAGCCTCAACATGGGTATCCAAATGCTTCAAGTATTCGGGGATTCGATGTTGATAATAAAACAGATCCAAGGGGAGTTCGAAGTGCGGAAGCCAGAACTGAATCCCTACCACCAAAAAGCTGTGCGCCTCATGGCGAAATTCTACCATATTGAGCTCAAGCATGTGGGCCGTGGACACAATGCCCAGGCTGATGCACTGGTGAAGCTGGCCAGCTCACTAGCAGTCCCACCAAATAAGACACTGAACATTGTCGTTATGAACCGGCAGCAAGTCCCCAGTATGCTAGAAGGGTGCCCCGAAGAAGACGAAGTTGCCACCATCAGCATAGAACAAGCGTCTGATTGGAGATAGCACTTGCTGCAGTGGTTGGTACACTAATAGCTGCCGCAGAAAGGAGAAGAAAAGATGAAACTCCTGAGAATCAAAGATTCTTATGAACTCAGGAATGGAATTTTGTTCCGAATAATGGCAGATGCACGCAAGAAGATTCTACTCCGCTGTCTGTCCACTGAGGAAGCCTGGCAAGCGATGAAAGAAACACATGCTGGGACAGCAGGTGCCCACCAGGCTGGTCCCAAGATGAAGATAGAAATCAAGAAGCTGGGCTACTATTGGCCCACCATGTTTGAAGACTGCTGTAAATTTGCAAAATCATGCCAGAAATGTCAAGAGCATGCTACTGTGCCTAGAAAGCCTCCTACGACTCTACACCCTACAGTTCCCAGCTGGCCATTTGTACAATGGGGAACTGATGTAGTCGAGCCACTGCCGACTTCCTCGACCGGACATAAGTACATACTGGCCATAACAGATTACTTCTCCCGATGGGTGGAGGCTATAGCATTAAGAGAAGTGACTGGTGAACTGGTCGCCAGATTCATCAAGCAGAACATTATCTTCCGGTTCGGGATCCCCAGCCGAATAATATCCGACAATGGAAGTCATTTCAGAAATCAGAAGGTCTATCGGCTTGCTGAGAAGTATAAGATCGAATGGAGGACTTCCACTCCTTACAATCCACAGGCAAACGGATTGGCAGAAGCTTTTAACAAGACTCTCTGCACCTTGCTAGCCAAGGTCGTCAGTTCTAATAAGAAGGACTGGGAAGAGAAAATGTATGAAGCTCTGTGGACATACCGCACTGTCTTCAAGACACCTATAGGGTGATCACCATACTCGCTGGTATACGGCTCAGAGGCAGTGGTTCCACTAGAGCTGGAAGTCCCGTCACTCAGAGTGGCAGTCCAATATGGCCTGGCCTGTAGCGAACAGACCAATGCAGAAAGAAGACTAGAAGAACTGGCTGAATTGGAAGGGAAGCGCCTCCGGGCTTAGAATTGTATCCAAATGTATCAGGTCCGCATGGCCACTGCATTCAACAAACTCGTAAGAGGATGAGAATTCAAGAAAGGTGACCTCGTCATGGTCAAGAAAAAAGAAGTCATGGCATCCAACCCAAAAGGAAAGCTGAATGCTAATTGGGAAGGTCCTTATGTGATATAGAGGGTCTACGAAGGAGGGGCCTACGTGGTTGTTAACCATCGAGGGGAAATCCAATTCTCGCCACTCAACGGAAGACATCTAAAGCTGTATCATACAGCACAACCAACATTCCCCGAGTAATCGGGCAAAATCTACCCTTTCTCGGTCTAGCGGCACTCCGCCCTAGCCAAGCTATACCCTTCTCTTGGTATAGCGGCACTCCGCCCTAGCCAAGCTACACCCTTTTCTTGGTCTAGCGGCACTCCGCCCTAGCCAAGCTACCCTTTTCTTGGTATAGCGGCACTCCGCCCTAGCCAAGCTACACCCTTTTCCCGGTCTAGCAGCACTCCGCCCTAACCGAGCTACCATTTCCTTCGTCTAGCGGCACTCCGCCCTAACCGAGCTACCCCTTTCCTTGGTCTAGCGGTACTCCGCCCTAGCCAGACTACCTTTTCTTGGTCTAGCGACACTCCGCCCTAGCCAAGCTACCCTTTCCTTGGTCTAGCGGCACTCCGCCCTAACCGAGCTACCCTTTCCTTGGTCTAGCAACACTCCGCCCTAATTGAGCTACCTTGTCCTTGGTCTAGCGGCACTCCGCCCTAACCAGGCTACCTTTTTTTGGTCTAGCGGCACCCCGCCCTAGCCGAGCTACCCATTTCGTGGTATAGAGGCACTCCGCCCTAGCCAAGCTACACCCTTTTCCCGGTCTAGCGGCACTCCGCCCTAACCGAGCTACCCTTTCCTTGGTCTAGCGGCACTCCGCCCTAACCGAGCTACCCTTTCCTTGGTCTAGCGGTACTCCGCCCTAACCAGGCTACCTTTTTTTGGTCTAGCGGCACCCCGCCCTAGCCGAGCTACCTATTTCGTGGTATAGCGGCACTCCGCCCTAGCCAAGCTACACCCTTTTCCCGGTCTAGCGGCACTCCGCCCTAGCCGAGCTACCCTTTTCTTGGTCTAGCGGCACTCCGCCCTAACCAAGCTACCCTTTTCTTGGTCTAGAGGCACTCCGCCCTAGCCAGGCTACCCTTTCTTGGTCTAGCGGCACCCCGCCCTAGCCTAGCTACCCTTTCTTGGTATAGCGGCACTCCGCCCTAAACCGAGCTACCCCCTCTTGGTCTAGCGGCACTCCGCCCTAACCAAGCTACCCTCTTCTTGGTCTAGCGGCACTCCGCCCTAACCGAGCTACCCTTTCCTTGGTCTAGCGGTACTCCGCCCTAACCAAGCTACCCTCTTCTTGGTCTAGCGGCACTCCGCCCTAACCGAGCTACCCTTTCCTTGGGCTAGCGGTACTCCGCCCTAGCCAGGCTACCCTTTCTTGGTCTAACAGGCACTCCGCCCTAGCCAAGTCACCCCTTATCTTGATCTAATGGCATTCCGACCTGTCACCCTCTAAAAAAAAAAAAGAGGAAGAGAGAATAGAAGATAACAAAATAGGGGCTAAAAATAGAGATGTCCCGCCAGACTTGTTCAGGCGTTCTGAGCAAGGGCAAAAATGGCTAAAACCCAGCTGTGGTGAAAACCTGAAAGGGCACTGCAGGAAAAATCGGGTACCCTGCCACGTGAAAACCCGAAAGGGCGCGTGGGCAAAAGCAAGAGGGGGCTGGCTCCGGCGAAAACCCGAAAGGGTGCTTGGGTCGGTAATGTGGTGATTCCAAAGAAAGCCTCACCTCCCACCCTAAAACTCCTCGTCGATCGATCGGCGCCTTGCCCGATCAACGATTAAACCCACCCAGAATGGACCTTACGTCTATTCTGGTGAAGCCTTCATGCATTGCTCAAGAGAAATTCCCTCGATAATAAGCCCACCACCACTTGACCAGCTACTGATCGATCGGCACACTGCCCGATCAGCGATAAAACCTTGTCCAGTTTAGACCTTACATCTATTCCGACTAGATCTACATGTCTCTTTACGTCCCGCCGTGATGAAACATGTTGTTGATCGATTGGCACACTGCCCGATCTATGATGAAACCTATCCAGTTTAGACCTTCCGTCTATCCTGATGGAATCCATGAACTCCTTGCATTGGTATAAATCCAATACCGATGATGAAACCCGCCATTGATCGATCGGCACCTCGCCCAATATCAATGATAGAACCCTATCCAGTTTAGACCCTACGTCTATCCTGATGAAACATATGAAATCCTTGCATTGGTATGAGCCAATACCAATGATGAAACCTACTATCGATCGTGATGTGGCACAGCCCAAGGATGACTAAATATGTAATGAACAACCTAGGACCTAGATCCACAAGCATACAAGCACTCAATGATTCTCACAATAGCGTCTTACTTACACGGCACACGCGATCACCCGGCGGGGCCGGGGGATGATGGCAAGGGTCCGAGGCGAGACCCAATGAGTCTAATGGACTTAGTTGGCTTAGGCTGACCCCAAAGAGTCTAGGATTCCCAACTTACTGGGCGGCTGGCCCGCGAGGCGGGGTTTGGGTGGCACTCTCTCACGGCCCGCGGTGGGCACCAACAAATGAACATACAAGAACGGACCCTCTTCTCACCGTCCGATGAGCAATCAAAGCAATACTAAACTTACAGAAGTAAGGCTATCAAGGTTAGTATCAGTGGCTCACCTGATCGGTGTGAAGACACCGATCCCGCTCGGAGACGAGGGCGCGCCGGGAGGCGAGGGTATACACCCGATTGCCGCGGCGATGTAGCTTGACCTGAAAATGCAAAGGTGGACAACACTACGCCTCGCGTAGGAGGGGTGATCTTGGGGTGGGGATTAGGTTTATTACATTCAAAACTACCTCCACGCAGGGAGGGGCCTTCAGCCGGCCAAGCGGGATGGGGAATTAAGCTAAGGAACCCGACTTGTCGAATCCCGCCGGTTCTGCCAATCTGCAAATTCGCCGGACAGTGGGGCGGTGTTGATGTTGCCAAAAATTCCATTGAGCGTGGATCTTGATGAAACCTGCCCCAAAAGTTCCCCAACAGGATGGGGATGGTGTATGAAGTTTGGCAAGAGCTCTGGAACTCAGGGCTGGTCGAGCCGGCAACTGGAACAGGTTAGCAACTTCTTCCTCTGGCTGGTGCAGAACAGGTACAGCGAGTTGCAGATGGTACCACGGACGCTCCTGAACTCCAAATGAGATGAGCCTGGTAATGACGTGATCGTGGTCGGAGTAGCTTCGAGCAGGAATCAACGGGGCCCCAATCGGAGGTCGGGGAAGAGCGAGGTAGCCGGATAAGTAGGGACAGGTCAAACCTGGACCCACAGGGGGCAGATGACACACCCTGATGAAGAAAATGGTAACTGGAATCTCCGGAGGCTGAATGAAGTCCTTCTTCTTGGAGATGACATCTAACTGGTAGTAGTTTCAGCCCTCCGAAAATGGCGCTCAGATCTTCAGGGAGGAAGCCATGGTTGGACTGTGACTGCAGCTCTGGTTCCTTGCCTGAGAGCTTCTGCGAGGTCGCGGGAGAATGGCTGCTGTGGACTGCTCGGAGCTTGGATGCCGACGAAACCACCTCGCCTTGGAAGCTCTCTGGACGACCTTTCCAGAGATGTAGGCCTTGCCACAAGGAGTATCAGGGAGCAGCCGGAGATGATGCAACTTCAGGACCCCACTCTGCTGCCTGCGCTTTGCAACCTGAAACTCCAATCTTGCAAGACCAAAGGGAGTGGGAGGGAGAGTAGCACAGCTTGGGGTGATGGCTGATGGTTTGTAGATATGGGAAGGACGTGGCTAGGGCTTCTGGAGGGTCTGGAGTGGCAGGGATAGATGGAGAGGGGGGCTGGAGCAGCTAGAGGTGGAGATGGGGGGTGGATGTGCACTAGAGAGAGGATGAGTGAGAGAGGAGGTGGGGGGCGAATTTGGCTGTAGGGAGGAAGGGAATTTCGACCTAGGGTGATTAAGGAGGTGGGGAGATGGAAGGGCACAGCCCTAGGGAGAGGGAAATTCGAATTTGGGCTTTGGGAGGGGTTAATTCAGCCTTGGGAAGGTGGTGGGGTGCTTTGGAAAGTGGAAAGGTGCCTAGGAGAAGGGGTTTCCCCCTAGGGGTTGGAGGGGGAATTGAATGAGTGCATGGGGAAGGGGAAGGGGCCTTAATGAGGGGTGAATGGGGAGGAGAGAGAATGAATTTCAAAATTGGGGTGGGGAGGAGAGAGAGAGGGGGTACAACCCACTTAGAGAGAGTGATAGTAAGAGAGAGAGAGAGAGAGGGAGATATTGAGAGGGAGATGGCAAATGCTTTTCAATATTCATCAAAAGTTGTTACAATGAGAGGGAGGGGAGGCCTATTTATAGGCTCCATACTTTCATATGACCATAATGACCCTGACAAGCTAACTAATGACCAAAGCAGTCCAAGGGAGGGGTGCCCCTGGGCCTAGCCCACTAGTTGGGCCCAATAGCTTATCAAACCAACATAATGACACATGACTTTGGTAGATAACCTACTAACCTAGGTACATGACTCAAATAATAGGAAAATTACATGGTTTAAGACTCAAATAAAATATAAAAATTACATGACTAGACTCACAAACACATGACGAACATAATGGCATAAGTCGACGACGATTCGAGCCTCAAAAAAGTGGAGGGGCAAGGGATGCCCCCACCATACCCCCGGGGTGGGGAGAACTCGACCCCGTCGAGTATGGGTCCGCCTGGCGATAGTACTAGCTCCAGAATGTCGAGGTCAAGTCGCAACAGGTCCTCCCGACTCGCCCAAGTATCCTCAATCGGGCGATGGTTCTTCCACCTAACCAGGTAGCGCTGATACACCCTGTGCCTAGTAATGATACTCTGCTCATTCAGTATTGCCTATACCTGCTCTCGTCGGTCTCTCAAGCTATGAAGTGGAGTCCCACCGGGAGTGTCTCTCTCAAGGGGGGGTAAAGGCTCGAGCTCCTCACTGGGTTCCACCGCGGGGCCCTTGTAGGGTACCAGGTCTGCCATATTGAAAGTAGGGTGTACCCCAAAACCCTCAGGTAGGTCTAGCTCATAAGCATTATTGCCAAGTCGTCTCAGAACTCGAAAGGGTCCCGAACCCCGTGCCCTCAACTTGGAGGCAGGTCTCGAAAGGAGCCGCTCCGTCCTCACCATCACCGAGTCTCCCACTTGGAACTCACAGTGGCACCGATGAGCATCTGCCCGCCTTTTGTAAGCCTCATTGCTCTTTCCTATATGCTTGCGAGAATGCGTATGCCATGCACTATGATGCGATGTTGGTGTGAAAAGTATGGTGTGCAAAGGTGGACCTGGGCAGCCAAATGTAGACCGATCATATTTTGATGCCATGAAGACTGTGACAGACTTAGGAGGGCCGGGACATCCATAGATGAACCTTTTATGCATGGGTGTGACAAATGTAGGGGGGCCCGGACATCCATGTATGATCCTCTCATGCTTAATACTCATGATGAATGAAGGTGGGCCAATACATCCAAATACGGTCCACTTATGCTTCCTACTTGACATGTGGGTGATGTGAATGAATGTATCCAATTTATGAATCATGCCAAGTGGTGTGGTAAGCCTAGACACATGTATGTTTATCCCAAAGGTGACTGCCATGTGCTTATATATGGGATGACCTTTGAACTTCCATGTGAATGGGTCGAAGGGATCTAAGAAGGTGGGCATTATGGAGAGGAGCTCTTCCTTGTCTCCTAGGCATATGTTGTTTATGGTGATGGTTCCCTTTGTGGGGCCTGAGTCTTGGAAGAGTTGGTCTTGGTCAAACATGGTTGGTTGGGATAGAGAAAGGTGGGTTGTGGGTAAGGTGGGCGGGTCACATGGGTAACTAGGCTCCCATTGGAAGGGATCAAAGGGGTCATGGATTGGGCTTCCTACAGGAAGGAACTCCATGCCCACAAGGTCCATACAAGGTGGGTCATCCTCTTCTAATGAAGTAATTTGGTCGAAGCTCTTGGGAGGTAGATCGACCATGAGGGAAGAGCTTGGCTTTCTACCCGAGATAAGAAGCTCCAATTTGAGGAGATGGTCGGGCTCATCGGGTGTGGGGAGGAATAATAGAAGGTCACTAGTGTAGCAACCAATGGTGCACATTGAGGTGATAGACCCAACACATAGGTGTAGGAGGTCAAGGCTCCTAGGTTGTTCGGTCATGGGGGTCAACATGCTAATCAACTCTAATTGCCATGCTAAGCCCTTGAGAAGGTCCCCTAGTGTCTCCACTTGATAAGATGATTGGATGGTGGTGCAATAGGAGTTGAAGGGCACTATGGGGAGGTGTCGCTCCAAGGAAGGGTAGGCCATGATCGGGTGAGCTGGGCTCTCTTTTAACCATCTAGCCAACTACCCACTTATGATGAGTTCACTCCCTACTAGAAGAGAGGGCATAGAGTGAAGATCGTGATGCAAGGCTTTGTCCTCATCTTGGGCAGGTGTTTCTTTCAAGGTGGGAGTTGGATCCGAGGTGTTCACCACTATGGGGCTGGGTGTCAGGATTATGGGTTCTTCTTCCAAGGAGGTGGGTAGGTACTTTGTGGGTGGGGTGATGATGATTGGCGCATGGTGCATCCGGGGTGGTGAACGAGGTCGGTTTTGGGTTGGGGTTGGAAGTGGAAGTAGTGGTGGCCTAGGTTGGGGTAAGATTGGGGTTGGAAGAGGAAGGTGGGGTGGGTGTGGAGGCTTGATTTGATTGGTTTTGGGAGGTGTGTCCCTTTTAGGGGGCGATAGAGGGGTAGTGGTGGGGGCCAAGGGGATTTGTGGGGTAAGGGTTTGGTGATAGATTTTGGATTGGGGGGTGGTGGCCATCATGGGCTTCGGTGGAGGGGTGGACACGGAGCGCACATGGGCTGGTGGAGCTATGGTTGTGGTGAGGACTTGGAGGTAGGGTGTAGATGTAGTGGTGGGAAGTGGTGGAGATTGGGTGATTGGGGTCTTGGGTTGGCCAAGGGGAAATGAAGGAGTTGAAATGCTCTTTGGGCTTTGGTGTTCGGAATGGGAGGGGAAAATATATCTAGCCCTAAGTTGTTCCTTCATGTCTCCCCATGTTGTGAGGGTAGCTTCCCTTCTAATTATCCTTAAGCCTTCAATTTTCAACCAATGAGTGTGGGCCCGTTTGGTAAGTTGTAATTTGGCAAATCGGACTTTCTCATCCTCGGACATGGGATACCAAGTGAAGTAATGATCCATGGAAGCCTCCCATTCTAAATACTCATTATGATGAGTCCCATCAAAGGTGAGAGGTGAGGGAGGAGCCCTACTATCATTCATCCTTGGGGCGGGCCAATTTTCTTCTAGTTGATCAAGTCGTCTAGATAGGTTATCAAGCTTGCCATTGGCATGGGTCAAGGTTTTCATGAGGTAACTGACGTGGCCAGGGAAGTCATGGGTGTTAGTGGTAGGTATCCCTTGGGGTTTTGGATTCATGGTGGTATTTAGAAGAGGTTGGATTGACTTGATAATGGACTCCACTACGAGTGGTCATGGAAAGTTGGGTGGGCTATGCAAGGGTGTGTGGATGCACCTATGAAAGACTTAGTGTGACCCAAGACTAGACTTGTAAGGATAAGCCTATGACCGCTCTGATATCACTTGATGTGGCACAGCCCAAGGATGACTAAATATGTAATGAACAACGTAGGACCTAGATCCACAAGCATACAAGCACTCAATGATTCTCACAATAGCGTCTTACTTACACGGCACACGCGATCACCCGGTGGGGCCGGGGGATGATGGCAAGGGTCCGAGGCGAGACCCAATGAGTCTAATGGACTTAGTTGGCTTAGACTGACCCCAAAGAGTCTAGGATTCCCAACTTAGTGGGCGGCTGGCCCGCAAGGCGGGGTTTGGGTGGCACTCTCTCACGGCCCGCGGTGGGCACCAACAAATGAACATACAAGAACGGACCCTCTTCTCACCGTCCGACGAGCAATCAAAGCAATACTAAACTTGCAGAAGTAAGGCTATCAAGGTTAGTATCAGTGGCTCACCTGATCGGTGTGAAGACACCGATCCTGCTCGGAGACGAGGGCGCGCCGGGAGGTGAGGGTATACACCCGATCGCCGTGGCGATGTAGCTTGACATAAAAATGCAAAGGTGTACAACACTACGCCTCGCGCAGGAGGGGTGATCTTGGGGTGGGGATTAGGCTTATTACATTCAAAACTACCTCCACGCAGGGAGAGGCCTTCAGCCGTCCAAGCGGGGTGGGGAATTAAGCTAAGGAACCCGACTTGTCGAATCCCGCCGGTTCTGCCAATCTGCAAATTCACCGGACAGTGGGGTGGTGTTGATGTTGCCAAAAATTCCACAGAACGTGGATCTTGATGAAACCTGCGCCAAAAGTTCTCCAACAGGACGGGGATGGTGTCTGAATTTTGGTAGGAGCTCTGGAACTCAGGGCTGGTCGGGCTGGCGACTGGAACAAGTCAGCAACTTCTTCCTCTGGCTGGTGCAGAACAGGTACAGCGAGTTGCAGATGGCACCACTGACGCTCCTGAACTCTAAATGAGGCGATCCTGGTGGTGACGTGATCGTGGTCAGAGTAGCTTTGAGCAGGAATTGACGGGGCCCCAATCGGAGGTCGGGGAAGAGCGAGGTAGCCGGATAAGCAGGGACAGGTCAAACCTGGACCCACAGGGGCCAGACGACACACCCCGACGAAGAAAATGGTAACTGGAAGCTCCGGAGGCCGAATGAAGTCCTTATTCTTGGAGATGATAGCTAACTGGTAGTAGTTTCAGCCCTCCGAAAATGGCGCTCAGATCTTCAGGGAGGAAGCCGTGGTCGGACTGTGACTGCAGCTCTGGTTCCCTGCCTGAGAGCTTCTGCGAGGTCGCGGGAGAATGGCTACTGTGGACTGCTCGGAGCTCGGATGCCGACGAAACCACCTCTCCTTGGAAGGTTTCTGGACTACCTTTCCAGAGATGTAGGCCTTGCCACCAGGACTATCAGGGAGCAGCCAGAGACGATGCAACTTCAGGACCCCACTCTGCTGCCTGCGCCCTGCAACCTGAAACTCCAATCTTGCAAGACCAAAGGGAGTGGGAGGGAGAGTAGCACAGCTTGGGGTGATGGCTGATGGTTTGTGGATATGGGAAGGACGTGGCTAGGGCTTCTGGAGGGTCTGGAGTGGCAGGGATAGATGGAGAGGGGGGCTGGAGCAGCTAGAGGTGGAGATGGGGGGTGGATGTGCACTAGAGAGAGGATGAGTGAGAGAGGAGGTGGGGGGCGAATTTGGCTGTAGGGGGGAAGGGAATTTCGACCTAGGGTGATTAAGGAGGTGGGGAGATGGAAGGGCACAGCCCTAGGGAGAGGGAAATTTGAATTTGGGCTTTGGGAGGGGTTAATTCAGCCTTGGGAAGGTGGTGGGGTGCTTTGGAAAGTGGAAAGGTGCCTAGGAGAAGGGGTTTCCACCTAGGGGTTGGAGGGGGAATTGAATGAGTGCATGGGGAAGGGGAAGGGGCCTTAATGAGGGGTGAATGGGGAGGAGAGAGAATGAATTTTGAAATTGGGGTGGGGAGGAGAGAGAGAGGGGGTACAACCCACTTAGAGAGAGTGATAGTAAGAGAGAGAGAGAGAGGGAGATATTGAGAGGGAGATGGCAAATGATTTTCAATATTCATCAAAAGTTGTTACAATGAGAGGGAGGGGAGGCCTATTTATAGGCTCCATACTTTCATATGACCATAATGACCCTGACAAGCTAACTAATGACCAAAGCAGTCCAAGGGAGGGGTGCCCCTGGGCCTAGCCCACTAGTTGGGCCCAATAGCTTATCAAACCAACATAATGACACATGACTTTGGTAGATAACCTACTAACCTAGGTACATGACTCAAATAATAGGAAAATTACATGGTTTAAGACTCAAATAAAATATAAAAATTACATGACTAGACTCACAAACACATGACGAACATAATGGCATAAGTCGACGACGATTCGAGCCTCAAAAAAGTGGAGGGGCAAGGGATGCCCCCATCAGATCGATTGGCACGCTACCTGATCGACGCTAAAACCCATCCAGGGTAGACCTTCCGTCCGCTCTGACATAGCACAACAATGCTCTTTGAATCGATTCAGACCCTCCGTCTGGATAGATCATGAAACTCTATTCCTTTGCGGTAATGTCAGACCCTACATTAACGATGAAACTCACATTCTCGGCAAATGGCTCCGTGCCCGAGCTGCTATCTATTCAGACCTTTCACCTGAATAGGTCATGAAACCATATTTCCCTTTGCATTGATGTTGACACCTACATAAATGATCGTGTGTCCACAATAAACATATAGTGCCATGGTCCATAGGATGAAAGTTCTGGTCCCAGAAAAGACGATGAAAAAGGAAAAGAGAAAGAAAACGACAAAAAGTATATATATATATAAAATGGGGTTGAAAATAGAGATACCCCGCCAGACTTGTTTAGGCATTCTGGACAAGGGCAAAAATGGCTAAAACTCAGCTGTGGTGAAAAGCCGAAAGGGCAATGCAGGCAAAATCGGGTACCCCGCCACGTGAAAATCTGAAAGGACGCGTGGGCAAAAGCAAGAGGGGGCTGGCTCTGGTGATAACCCAAAAGGGCACTTGGGTCAGAAATGTGGTAATTCAGAAGTTCCATGCCAACCGGCACGTTGCCGTTACCTCCCCCTCACTGATGAAGCCTTCCGTCGGTCATCTGGCTCTATGCCCCATCGATGATAAAGCCTTTCCGGGATAGATCTTACGTCTACCCTGATGAAATCTACATACCCTCTTTTCACATGTCCCACTGGCAATAAAACCCATCACCATTCTGATAAAGCCTGTCCAGTTCAGACCTTACGTCTCTCCTGATCAAACTCCTAAACCTTCCCTTGATCGATCGGCTCCTTGCCCGGTCAACGATGAAACCCTACCAAGATAGACCCTACGCCTATCCTGATGAAACCTATGTATTTCTTGGCAAAGTCCCACCCGCGATAAAACCTGCTGGAATAGACCTTACGTCTGTCCTGATGAGACCTACACCTCTACATACGTCCCACCGTTGATCGACCGGCACCTTGCCCGATCAATGATAAAATCCTCTGTCTGGTTTAGACCTTACGTCTATACTGATGAAACCTATGAAACTCCTTGCGTCGATATAAACCCCATATCGACGATGAAACCAACAACTGATCGACTGGCACCTCGCCCGATCAGTGATGAAACCATGTCCAATTAAAACCCCGCCAGTTTAGACCTTTTGTCTATTCTGATGAAACTTATAACACTTTCTTTGCATCGATATGAACCCAATATCGATGATGAAACTAGCTATTGATCGACCGGCACCTCGCCCGATCAATGATGAGATCCTATCCAGTTCAGACCCTACGTCTGTCCTGATGAAAACCACGCACCCTTCAATGTACCACCTGTGATAACCTCTACCCAGTCTAGGCCTTCCGTCTACTCTGATGAAACCTATAAGATTTCTTTGCATCGATATGATCCCAATATCGATGATGAAATCATGCACTGGTCGATTGGCACACTGCCTCGACTGGCTTTGAAACCTACCCGGGATGGACCATTCGCCCGTTCCGGATGATGCTCTAAACCTCTTCATTCGCATTCCCGCAAACCGTCTCCCTTGCGGCACATATGGCCAAAAAGGACGTTTGCTGCTATCAGCAGAGTTCGGTTTAAGCACCCCCCGGATGCCATCGTGCGGTGGAGCGAGTTCCCCATCCTTTCTATGAAAGGGTGGACGCTCTCCTGCCAAGTACGAGCCATTCACAGGAGGGACTGCTAGAACCACTACCCCACTTCCCAAAGTGATGAAACCACATAGAAAAGAAGATGGATACACATGAAGCTGAAGATTCCTTTTCATTAAAAGAGGAGTACATAAAGAGCCCCGAGGGGACACTGTATCACAAAAGAGGGCAGAAGAAAGCAAAGAAGAGATAATTCAAGGCCGCCGGAAGATATCTTCAAAGGCCAAAAGACCCACATCGGGAGCTGCTCTTAGCTCGTGAGGGCGCGCCTCCTCTTCCTGAAGCTTCACGGACATACCCTGGAGAGACATCACCCGTCCCTCCAACAAGGCCACCTCCTCGGTGGACTGTGGCCGAATAGAAGATAATTGTCGCAGCTCGGCTCGAAATCCAGCAAGTTCCGCTTCCAGAATGGCTATCCGGTGCTGGACAGCTTCCTCCCGCTGAACAACACTCTGTAGCTTAGATTGGCATTCGTCAAGGGCAAGCGTCAACTTCTCCAGCTCAGATTTGCACTCTGACCTCTGCAACTTCAATGCCGTCAGCTTGTCAGTCATAGTCCGTTCTAGGAAATCCCTCCGATGCACGAATTTCAGTAGAAGCAGAACACACTGAACCCATATGTCCAAAGGGTAGCCCATGGCCTGCAGGCCGGCAGTGGAGCGATCAGTAATTTCCTTCAGCTGCAAATGTGTCAAGCCAGGATGAGATTCCACCAGCTGGCACAGCATATCCAGGTTCTGCCAGACAAAGCTCTCAGACGATGCGAAGCCAAAAGAAGCGGAGGGAATCACTTCAAAGGTCACTTCACTATCAATGTCCACCCACAGCGCAATAGCTGGCCGGGAGGATGAAGACGACAAATCTACTGGGAAAGCTGGCCGGTCCCTCTCTATACTCTCCTGCCGAGCCGAAGACTCCTCTGCTACCGCTGCCTCAGGAATTATGGCTTGAACACCCGCAGGAGGAGAATCAATAAATGAGGGAGCTATCTCTTCATGGGTCTCCTGAGTGGGGGCTTCATCTTCAACTGCTCTTTCTCGTAATGGGGACGAAGGCGCCCTAGTCTGTGGAGGTAGAATTCCAGTCTCTATAGCCACTATGGCAGGGAGTGCTGACTCGGGCGTAATGGACATTACTGCGGCTGGTATAAAAGCAGAGCTCCTGGCTGGGTCTGCTTCGGCTCTGAAATCTGAGGCCCTGACAGGGACGGAAATCTCTCCTGATGATCCCAAGTCTAGTGATGTTAAGTCAGTTGAAGATTGTATTCTTACTGGCACAGGGCAAATAACCTCAGAAATTCCCATGCAAGTTATAGGTAAAGCAGGGATGATGACCAAGTCTGCAGATGAAACATCCATAGAAACTGCGGCCGCGTCTGAGCTGGCGATGACAGGGTCCTGAGGACAAAGCAGAATGATCTTCAGCAATGAATGAAAGAAAATAAATAGAACAGCAAACAAAAAAGAGAAGCTTACCTTTAAAGTGGGGTCTATATCCTCAAAATGAGACAAAAGGGGAGAAAGCTCCGTAGTTGAAGCAACAAACGGAGGGGTTATGTCAACCTCGGTGTCGAGCCCGGCAAACTCCTCTTGCAATTCCTCCTCAGAAGATAGCATCAGCAGCTTAGGAGGCTGAAAAGGTGGAAGGCCTTTTGCAAATACGGGCAAGGCTTCTGATTTTAGGACTTCCTCCTCACTGTCGCTGAAAGTCACTTCCTCCTCATTATCAGGGATGGTCTCGGAGCTACCCGAGGATATCTCCACTCTAGCTATATGCTGCGAGGTCGCCTCTAGAGCATGCCGGGATGCAGACTGGGTGATTATGCGTCTGGCCGGAATAGGGCTCCGTTTTGTTTGAGTCCTTTCACTTTCCTGTGGCTGAGGTGACTCTCTCGCTGCTATCATGGCCTCAGTCTGCTCCCTGACTACCACCTCAACAAAAGGGGAACTCTGAGGGATATAACAAAAAAGAACAACAACGGAAGTATAAAGAAAAAAGATGAGAAAGCACATTTACCCTCCTCCTCGCCAGCCGGGGTAGGAGAAGGCAGCCTCGTGTCCCTTTCCACAGGCACTGGAACCTACTCCGGGGCTGTATCAGATAAATAGAAGCTCAGTCTCGAAGGACGCCTTAAAAGATCAGTCAAGAAGATAATGAAGATTGCATCTACAAGCTATTTACCGCCACTCTCGGCAGGTTCCTGAGCGGCCTCCCTCTGAGACCTGAACTCGTCAAAAGAGGGGATGTCTGGAAGAGGGGTTCCGGCATCTGTCGCAACTGGAGCTGACTGCTGGACCCGAACAACCTTGGCCCTCTTGGCCTTGACAACTGTAGCTTTCACCACAGAAGGCTTTCTCTTCTTGCCCGTAGGCAAGGGAGTGGTCGTAGGTGCAGCTGTAGGAATTTCAAAGTAAGCAGGCTTCTCAGCTTGAGCAATAATCTTCCTGTAAAGTCCCTGCCGCTTTATGTCCGGTCTATCTGTGCAAGACACAAGAAAGGCAGTCATAGTCGACAGATGCAGAACATAACAATAAAAGAAAGATGCCATGAGCGCACAGGAAGGGTCATACCTGCTGGGCCATCATAAAAGGTGGAAAGTGGCCAGTACAGATAAGCCACCTCCTTCGAGCGGGAAGCAGCCTCCTTCACGAGCCAGCATATGTCACCAATGGTCTGACACTTCTCTGTCAAGGCAGCCAAGTCTTTATGCCCGTGAAAGTCGAGGCAATGAAATAGGCCAAGATAATCCATACACCAGCCGTCGACATAATGAAAAGAAACAAAAAGCGACTTATTCAGAATGCCAGTTATCGGGTTCTCTACTGATAGCCCGTGAACATTCAGCAGTACAAAAAGCCAAGAAGTGTGCTGATAGTATGTCTGGGTGCGGTCTTCCCTCCGCACAAATGTCCTGTAGGGGTGGAACCTGTCCACCGGACCCCGCCAGGGGGTTGCTGTCGGGAGAGGTTCCTCCGGGGGAAACGGATACTGCACCTCCACATGAACACTCCCTATGTGGCCCAACTACCTCAGGTCCTTAATAAAAGCATCTTCATTAATCTCAGAAAAGACAGGAGTGGGTATTTCAGAACCTTCCTCTTTCAAAGACCGACGTCTGGCAATATATGTTTCCGCCTCCTTCTGGTGCTGCGAATAGAGCATTTTCAGATGAACCTCATCAATTTCGAACACAGGCCCTGATTGCCGCTTTAAGAAAGAGCGCTCGGACACATCCCAAAAGGCGCCTCTGCCATCTTTATAAAAATTGGTGCGGGTATTCCACCACTTAATGTATTCTGATGTGACATGGGGAATACGATTAGAAACGGTCGGGACCCTGAAAGTTACGCCATCTCGGTGATGAAAGAAATCCCACCATGTTCGACCGTCACTGGCAATGGCGGACCCATGCTTGGCACGGTTGTCCAAAGGAAACTGGGCAACTGATGGAGGAATATGCTGATCATAGCCAAAGTTTCTGCCGAAACGGAATGGATAATAGGGCTCCAAGAGGAGCAAGCATCCCTTCCTAAAGACCAATACACTGGGCCGAATAGCCATGGCCCACCTGACCTGTTCTGGTTCTAATATGGGCCGGGTGGTGTTGACCCCCGAAACAGGATGGACATAAGTTTCGACCTCCTCCATTTTGCATTCCCTCTGAGGGTCTACTAAAGGAGCCGAACCTGCTACCAAGCTCCAAAAATGAATGCTGCCAGGAGCATCTACAGGCACTTTTGTCAACCTGCCCCTTATCTTAAACAGCTGCTCTGAGAAAAGACCGGGTTCGACGCTAGCAAACTCAATCATCCGAGGGAGCAATGTGTCTGACTGTAAAGTTCTCGGGGCCAGCTCGGGGAAAATGCTGCAAACCCAAGCATTGAAGAAATGAAATGGACCTAATGTCCTTAAGGAACGGGGAACCCGATGTCTATGCAAATCTCCCAACGATTTGTAAACTAAACACAAAGCCACTGGGCACAGAGACAGTCTCATCCCCCAGGCCATCTGACAGGCCGGATATATAGCCTCTGGTCTGATAGTCGTCTCGTCCCCTTGGGGGAGAGCAAAAGTGCACAGCCAGAAGGTCAGATAAGCTGCACAATGAGTGACGGGGTCAACCCCTGCTGGGTTCGGGCCGTCTGCACCTGCTCGGCGCAGTGAAGCTGGCAATGCTGATTTGTAACGAGGGGCCCTGATCTGCTTACCGAGAGTCGGTCCCACGGAAGGAAAGTCTGCATACTTCAAGGGACCCCCGAAGAAGTACTGTATCCACTGTCCTACACGAACTCTCAATCTGCTACTCTTTTCCCGGGGTTGATATCCTTTGGAAGATCCCCTGCTGTAGGCCAGACAAATGGTCCGATAAGCTTTCATCAGATACCGGTATGCATAGCTGAACAAATATCTGCCCTCTCCATCAGAGGAGTCCTTTACAGAGTCGTCTAGACAGACCTCCTCATATGGCTTCTCATCTATGGGCAGACCAGAAAGCTGCGAAAGACTCCAGAGGTCGAGGGATGTCTCACCTTCTGCTGTGTAGAACGTGTTAAACTGTGGGCAGAATACTTCAAGCCTGCCGCAACATAATCCCCGAGAGATGGGATAGCGGAATCTGGAGGTGAATACACTATGGTAGACACCAGCTCTAATCAGTAAAGGGGCATACTCCTTCAGAACAAATTCTGTGAATTCCACTGCGCCTACCCTGAAGAGATGAGCATCTGTCACTTTAGCATCTCCAAACCAGCCGGCAGCTAGCTGATATTTAAATTGAACGGCCAGATAGTTCAGAATAAATGGCTTGTCCCTGTAACCCCACTTCACAGGAGCTAGAAAAAGTTCAAAGTTGGTCTTTTCCCGGTGGACGCGACCGGCTGCATGTCCCACCTCACCGGGGTGAACTCTGGACCCCGGATCAGCATTTTATTTTTCGGCTCTAATTCAGAAATACCCAATACGGCATTCCAGTCACGCTGCTCGCCCGGAAGATATATAGCTCGGGCACGATAAACAGAACCCTTCATGCTGTCTCTGTCAGCAAGTATTACCGCTTCCACAGACCGAGCAAGCATAAGATCCCTCATTTCGCCTATGGCGAAGGTCCGGATAAATGGCAACAGATGATGATACTTCGGCAGGTCCGGACGGTAGTCAGCAGCCCTTCTGAAATCAATACCTTCTGTGGAAGAATAGACCCCAGAAGACGGCACTGTGTCAGTCTCAGAATCAGAGGACTCGTCGACAGTAGCAATTTGGTTATAGCCAAAGCTCAGGCTGTTCACATTCAGCCAGTTGACTGAAGCCCGAGATATGTCCGGCTGAGCAGATGAGCTCACTCCCATAGTCATGGAAGCCGCAGCAGAAGAGTCGGAAGCCATGTCAGTGCCTGCAATCAAGAAAAGATGAAAAATAAGCATCGGCAAGATGAATGGGCATGTGATGATTAAATAAATAATTCCAGTTAAATTTCGGTAGCATCTCCTCTTGTCCGGGGTCTGCCCAAGAAAGATAGGGAGTCACCCACCAAGAGGGAGTGATCCCGAACATAAAATGGGACTCAATCCCACATAATGAACCTACCCGAGAATGAATCGGTCAAAAAGGGGGGGGGAATGAAGTAAGGCTCTCGGGGGAAAAACTCACCGCCGAGGAGATGAAGAGAGAGAGAGGGCCGATGAAAATGAGGGTAAAAAGCCTCTCACGAGGTTAAATAGAAAGAAAGGGGAAGGCTTCTCGGCGTGAAGAAAAGCGCGCCGAGAACCCCCCGTTGGTCGGAAGAAAAGGGCGCGCCGAGAGGGTCGCACCGAGAAGCTCACCGAAGACGCCCGCGCTGAGAAGCCCGCCGAAGATGCCCGCGCCGAGAGGGTCGCGCCGAAGATGCCCGCACCGACAACCAGTCGCGTCGAGAAGCGGCTCACGCCGAGAGGCAGCTCCCGCTAAGAAGCCCAAGGCAATGCCAAGAGGGCTCCAAATGCTGACAAGAAATCTGGAAAATATGGAGATAAAGAAAAAAATATAGAAATGAAAAAAAAAGGGTATGTGTGCATAATACCGTTACAATGAGATGATCAAGTCTAAGGACTAGATCGAATAAAAAGTGAAGAAGATACCCTCGAATGATGAAAGGCACCTGCAGACCCCGTGCCACTTATTCTGCGCTTACGCCGCCTGCAGGTGGGGGGCATTTGTTGACACCTTGAAAATGAGCAAGGGCTGAAACAGAATTGAAGAGAAGATCAGACCAATAGTGAAAGATCAATGATGAAGCTCGTCAACCATCTACCCGGCTGAAGCCTTTCCCGGCCAAGCTAATGTCCGGTGCCATTGTCAGTCAGACGGCGGCACTGATGAAGTAGCAGTCACCTGACTGATGAGACCTCCTATCACACCTCAATAAGAGCTGTATTACTGCCTCGTCCGAGAATCCACAAGTAACATGTCAGAATAAGTCAGATGTCGGCTTATTAACAGGTGTGATATGAGCAAAGATAAAGATGAAGCCAGAACCAGCAAATAAAGATTGTGAAGGCTTCTGCAAAGTCAGAACAAAAGAAGAGTCTCCACAGACTATACACCTGGCTGAAGTCTTTTTAGGCTAAAGCTGATGTCCGATCTTGTCACCGCTCAGGTGACGATACCGATGAAATGATGTCCGACTTTGTCATCATTCAGATGGCAATGCCGATGAAACCCCAGTCTACCAACTGATGAAAATCTATGAATGATCTCAATAGAAACTGTGTCACCAATGGACGGGTTCTGATATATTTGAAGGACCAATAAAGGCCGAGGTATATGTGAAGTCTAAAAAGCCTTAAATGGGCCTATAAAAGTGGCACCGGGATCCCCTTTGTCGAAGCCCAAGAGCGGTGCCGGGAAGCTGGAGTCCCACGCGCCGGGAAGTCTTCCTTCGATTGAGGCGTGCCGGGACAGGCCTGCCGATAAGATACCAAGGAGAGATATAAAACCCCTTTTCCCCTCGGAAAAGGGAGCAGCAGCGGAAAGAGGGGAACAGGAGCAGAAGAGAAGAGACCACCAAGAGACCAACAGAGAGAGGGAGAGCCTCCTCTGCTGAGAAAAGAGAGAAGAGACCGAGAGAAGAAACAGAGTGAAGAGAAGACCTCAGGTGGGCAGCCGGGGAGGGAGAGGAGTCAATGCTCCGCCCTCCCCCATGCTTTATTTTCCTCTTTATGTAATCTTACGAGTCTTACCTCGATTTATCGAATGTAGCTGGGAAATCCCGGCCTTCTTTTCAATCTCCCTTTCCCTCATTGCCCCCTTGTGGTTGGTGTAAGTTTGGGATGATGCAATGGAATGAAATGCTCCGGTGGCCCGTTTGGGCGTCTTCCTCTCCCCGTGTTTTCTGTCTCTTCTTGGACTCAGTAGCACGCTATCCCCCTCCTCAGTTCGATTAATTGCCTATTTACCCGCCTGGTTTTCGAATGATGCTCGTGCTTGTTCCAGAGCCAGGGACAGACTATCCCTTGGCCTCTGAAGCTAAGCAGATATATATACAGCAACAGTTGTTGCTCCGTTCTGGATGCTACATTTATGCTGCTCATCAGCTCTGCTAAAGTCATTCTAGGGACCAGAGACAGCCATCTCTTGGCCCCCAGATGATGAAGAGTATATCAAAGTCATCTTCGAGGATTATTATGAACGCTGGTGATAGGGTTTCCCTGGACTATGTTTCCCCCGAATTCCTCTCTGCTTCTGGCCTTCCCTTTGAAACCCAAGCCAAAACCAGTTGCCGCCTGATGAACTGATCCCTTTTGATTTCCCAAGGCCCGTCTATCTTGGCCTGAATAACCAGGAAACCCCTGATTCATTAACAAACCCAAAAATAGGGTGCCGTTGAACCCCAGAAATTCCTCTCGACACCATCACACATCTCGGCCCCGTACACAGTGAAAGGGGTGAATAGTTCTCGGCGCGATCCTTCAGGCGCCGAGAACCCCCATCTCACCTTATTACCTGCACCGAAAGCTCCTTGCCCTGCGCGCCGAGAGCTTCTTCCCCGTCGCACCGGAAACCCTCCTCATTGGGCCCGCCGAGAGCTCCCCGGCTCTTTCCTCCTCACGCCGAGAAGCTTTCGCCGGGAACCCCCCTTGGCCTCTTGCGCGCCGAGAAGCCCACACCCTTGGCCATTTGGCCCTGGCGCCGACAACCTCCCTTGGCCATTTGGCCCTTGCGCCGAGAACCTATCTCCTGGGCGCGCCGGGAACCCCTCCTGTTCCTTGCCTTGGCGCCGGGAACCTCTAGGCCAGTCCAAGGTGCGTCGAAAGCCTACTCCGCCACCCATCAAGCCTCCGATACCTCTATCAAACCCATTCAGGGATGTCCAGGGGTCACCAGAGCTGTCCCAGGGATGAAATTAGAGGGAGACAGACTCCCTTATGTTCCACTGATCCGCGCCGGATTTATGAGCAACCCCTTTAGCTAAGGTGAACTCTGCCACTGCGTGAGTGCCACCGGCTCCTATAAGGGAAGAGTCAAACATTGACCCAGGGCATATATGTGCAGTGTGGGAGGTTCGCCCTCTCCTTTTCTCGGCTTTCATCCCGACACTCCGTGGGTGATAGCCTATTCTCCCCTGGGCATAATCCAGATTATGGGGAGATGCTACCGAAATGTCGATCGATGTTTTAACCCCGATAAGTCCCGGGAAGTGCACATCATGCACCTCCCATCCGGCCCGATCCTTCGGGGAATATGAACAATGTGAGGCCATTGGTCGGATGAGAAACGTGAAAGGGGACATGTCCCCGATGACTGTCCAGGCTCCGCCCCGCCGCTGCGTGGACGGTGTCCTATCTCTACCTGGCACGACCTACACAGAGGGGTCATGCTTATTTAATAACCTATCGTTTACTCAATTACCTCCTTAGAATAACAATAGCTTCAATATCATGCACTTCATTTTTAGCCGCCCCGAGTGGCCTCCTATTTTGGCGTTTAATCAAGGGTTGTCCTTCTTAGGAAGGGCGTAATTAACGTCATAGCCTTTATGGTATGACGGACTTCGGGTCCCGACTTGGACTTCACAATCGACTGACCAAGTCAAGTCGAGCGCACAATGTAATCGTCACACATGTGACTGGCACGCCTAATAATCAATGAATACAAATAGAAGAAATCTTCGAAATAATAAATGAAATAAATAAATCCCGCGTCCACAGGAACAAGAATTATTTGACAAATGGGCTGCCATGCAATAGAAAATCGACCACTTACAAAAGCGGGTAGGCCCAAAATCCCTTGTTGATGTTCCCATTCCCAACTTCCAAGACATCTAACTCCTGCCTCAATCTGAGCTTCTGACTTACCGTAAGTATGACGGGTCCGGTAATCCATATATTCAAGTGAGGTATTTCTTATATGAATCGACACAATACCAATATGATGATCACCTTATGGCGTATCTCTTCTGTCGATCCTTGGATGGGGTTGCTTTGGAGTGGTTCTATTCTCTACCATTTGAAGATGTTGAGCATTTTAAGATGGTTAAGGAGAAGTTTATTCAAAGGTTTCGAGACCGGGTTGGCCCGGAGTATTCATTCACTGATCTTATCGTGGAGAAGATGAAGTCGGATGAGGACTTTGCTGTTTATACCGACCGATGGAGACAGATGGTCGCCCTAGTGCCAGGTCACCTTCCGGAGGAGGAAAAAGTCAAGTTGTTGATTTCTTACTCCACCCCTACCTTTCTAAACATCTTGGCTATGAATGATATTTCCAACATGCACCAACTTTACAATCGGGCACGAGTTATTCAAACCCAATTTAAGGACTCCCTTATTCACGCCATGTTTGAGGCTCAAAAGCCCAAATATAATAGAAAATCCCAAGGCCTAGTTATCAAGGGAGTCCAAACCAATGAGCAAGTGCAAGTGGTTAGTTTCCCTTCTGACAACCGATTTCCTACATCGGAAACCCAACAAGCTTTCCGCAACACCCAACAGTCACCTCCGACAAACCAACAACCACTGCCACCTCCACAATACAACAACATTCCTCAACCTAACGGTTATGCACCCAAGTGCCTGGGTCCGAAGAGGGCTCAATATCCGCCTTCACCAGAAACCCTCCCGGACGTATTCTTAGCGTTGATGCCTATTGGTGCACTTCAACTCCCTCCGGAAAGGCCCGTCTGGAATCCGACGGTTGATCAATCTCGGTATTGTATGTTTCATCGACAACCCAGGCACACCCTGTACACTTGTTTTCAGTTCTGAGATCTGGTGTACGACTTACATGAAGGGCACATGATTGATTGGGCTGAAATGGATTGAGTAATCATGGAAATGAATGAAAAGTTGAGGCCTCAGGCACCCCGTCAACAACAGCCGCCTCAGCAGGCACAATCACAAGCGTAACAGTCACCGCCGTAGTAGCAGCCTTTGCAGGATTTGGGGATTATGCAAAACTTCATGCCAAACCATCCGACCACTCCTAATCCACAACCACTAGCACCGGCTTAGGTTAACCCCATTGTCGATCACCCGGCTACCATGATTGTCTGTTGTGGCCCCCACTTCCACTGGCATCTCTGGGACATCCCCACCTACATCCTCGCCATGTTTCGTGTTCAGAGAACGATCAGAAGGCCACGTTTCAGGCCTCCTCCCATGCTGGTCACCTGTGCCTGCACAGACCGGTCTGTAGTCTGCCCACCCATTCGTGACTACACCAGAGGTACTAGCCGGTGCCGTCGGCTTCCGTCTTCTTCCAGGAGGATTGTCATCCATTACAGTATGCCGTCAGGGTCGTTTTCTCCTTCCTCGGCATCCGTGAGGCGTCGTCCTCGCTGTTGGACACAGACCAGTCCGATTTGTAGTCCAGTCCATACCGGTTCGTAGCATGTCATCCACTCGCGCCCGTCACCCCACTTTGCACGTCCCCAGATTCGTTGTGTAGCCTTTTTCCTCCCTACGATGAGTGGGCAGTATTTGGATTGTACTTGTTTAGCTTTTGTACCGAGGATCATGTGATTTGGTCAGGAGTCTTCCCTACGCCCCGAGCGTGGAGGTAGAGTTCTTTCTCCCTACTTGGCACTTGCATTACCAGTATTCATTCTTTTCTGTCGCTGCTTGTGAGAGGTAGGACGCCTAGACAATTTCTCTTAGTCACCGCCACGTGCATGAGTGAGTTAGCCATCCCGCAGCTCCATCCGAGCTCGTAAGTGAGTCGACTACTCTTGACCAGGCAGGTTCCTTGACTAGCCGGATCCCCACGTTTCCTTTGCTAGGGACGACTGTGAGCTTGCTGTTCTTATTTATTGTGTGTTCATCCGTGAGAGCTTCATGTTTGCCGAGCTGTCGGTGGCTCCGTTGTGCGTTGTTGCTGGCTATAGTGGGGAAGACTACTTGGCTGGTCAACATTGTGCCTGTAAAAAAGAAAAATAGGCAGATCCGGATATGTGTAGATTTCTGAGATCTGAATTAGGCATGTCCAAAAGATGATTTTTTGGTGCCAATAATGAAAGTCATGATAGATGCTACGACCAGTCACAAGGCTCTATCATTCATGGATGGATCGTCCGGTTACAACCAAATATGGATCGCGGAGCATGACCGAGTCCACACTGCCTTCCAAACTCCCAAAGGCATCTACCACTATAAGAGGATGTCGTTAGGATTGAAGAACGTTGGCACAACTTACCAGCGAGCAATGACCAGAATCTTTGATGAGCTGCTCTACCACAAAGTCGAGTGCTACATAGATGATCTGGTAATCAAAACCAGAAGGAATGAAGACCACATGTAGGACCTCTGAGTCATATTTTGGAGGCTCAGGCAATATGAATTAAAGACGAACCCCATGAAGTGCACCTTCGGAGTATCTAGTGGCAAATTATTGGGTTTCATTGTCAGATATCGGGGGATTGAAATAGACGTCGCGAAGATCATAGCAATTCAGAAGTTATCTCCACCAAGGGACCTCTCCGAGCTGAGATCCTTGCAAGGCCGCCTGGCTTATATCCGACGGTTCATATCTAATTTGTCAGGGTGGTGTCACCCTTTTCAAAAATTAATGATGAAAGATGTCCCCTTTTATTGGGATGAAGATTGCCAGATAGCTTTTTATAAACTGAAAGATTATCTGAAGACTCCTCCTGTGCTTGGCGCACCGGTAAAAGGACGGACGTTGATTCTAGACATAGCGGCGACACATTACTCTATAGGGGCAATGTTGGCCCAAACTAATGAAGAAGGAAAAGAGCAATCACTCTATTATCTCAATCATAGGCTGGTCAGAACTGAGGAGAAGTACACCTTCATTGAGAAGATCTGCTTGGCATTGGTCTTCACAGTCAAGAAACTCTGACACTACATGCTATCACATGAAATAAAGCTGATATGCAAAGCAGATCCGCTTAAGTATATTCTATCCCAACTGGTACTCAAAGGTCGCTTAGGTAAATGGGCGGTGATTCTAATGGAGTTCGACATCTCCTATGTGCCGCAGAAGGCTGTCAAAGGCCAGGCTATTGCAGATTTCTTTGCTGCACACCCTGTGCCTAAGGACTATCCGCTGGCAACAGAACACCTTGAAGATGAGACTCTGGAGGTAGACCTGGTGCAGCATACTTTATGGCAGTTGTACTTCGATGGTGCCTCCAGAATTGATACTCCAATAACTAGTCCTATTAGAGTCAGAGCTGGCGTAGGTATAGTCCTGAAGTCTCTCGAAGGGGAGGTTGTATGTACTTCCTGTTCGACAAACAAGCCCTCCACAAACAACGAGGTAGAATATGAAGCCTTGATTATCAGTTTGCAAATTGCTCTATCCATGGAGATCCAAATGCTCGAGGCGTTTGGAGACTCCCTCTTGGTCGTGAAATAGGTGGAAGGATAATTTGAGGTGCGGTTGCCGGAGCTCCTACCTTACCGCCAGTTGGTGCTGCACCTGATGGCGAAATTCTACTTCATTGAAGTCAAACACATCAATCGAGGACAAAATGCTCAGGCGGATGCCCTCGCAATGTTGGCTAGTTCCCTGGCAGTCCCGCCGGACGCAAGCCTGAATATAACTGTCATCAACAGATGCCAAGTCCCCAGCATGATAGAGGTGCTGGCCAATGAAGAAGAAAATGCGGTAGTGACTATGGAAGAAATGCAACAGCCTGATTGGCGAGAGCACCTCCTGCATTGGTTCCAGCACCAATAACTACCGAATGAAAAAGAACAAAGAATGAAATTGCTCAGGATCAAAGACTCTTATGAAATGAGGAACGGAACCCTATTATGAATAATGGCAGATGCCTAGAATAAAGTTCTACTCCGCTGCTTGTCTATGGATGAAGCACGAGGTCCATGCCTGGTCAGCCGGGGCACACCAGGCGGGTCCGAAGATGAAGATTGAAGTAAAGAAATTGGGCTACTATTGGCCCACTATATTTGATGACTGATGCAAAATTGCCAACTCTTGCTAGAAATGTCAAGGCCATGCCACCATGCCTAGAAGGCCACCGGCACCATTACATCCCACCATCCCTAGTTGGCCATTCGACCAATGGGGTACGGATGTGATGGGCCCTTTGCCTACATCATCATCGAGATGCAAATATATTTTGGCAGCCACAGACTATTTCTCTAGATGGGCGAAATCCGTGGCGCTAAGAGAAGTGACGAGGGAGTTGGTCACCATATTCTTCTGTCAGAATATAATATTCTGGTTCGGGGTCCCCAGCCGAATCATCTCCAACAATGGCAGCCATTTCAGAAAGCAAAAGGTGTACATTCTAGCCGACAAATACAAAATTGATTGGAGGACATCATCCCCCTACAATCCTCAAGCAAATGGGCTTGCAGAGACATTCAACAAGACCCTCTGCACCCTGCTAGCAAAAACCGTCAACTCCAGCAAGAGAGATTGGGAAGAGAAAATGTACGAGGCATTATGGGCGTATCGTACAGTTTACAAAACTCCAACCGGCTACTCACCATTCTCTCTGGTATATGGATCGGAGGCGGTGGTGCCAATAGAGCTGAAGGTACCATCATTATGAGTTGCTATTCAGCACGGCTTGGCAAGCGGTGAATAGACAAATACATAAAGAAGATTGGAGGAGCTCGCGGAGCTCGAAGGAAGGCGCCTCCGGGCACAACAAAACATCCAATTGTATCAAGCTCACATGGCTCGTGCTTTTGATAAGTTGGTCAAGGGGCGAGAATTCAAGAGGGGTGACCTGGTCATGGTCAAAAGAAGAGAAGTGATGTCGTACAAGCCCAAAGGGAAGTTGGTTGAAAACTGGGTAGGACCCTACGTTGTCCGACGAGTCTATGAAGGTGGTGCCTACGTTCTCGTCAATCACAAGGGAGCAGCTCAGTTCTCCCCTCTCAATGGGAAATAGTTGAACATGTACCATGCAGCCTTGCCGACGTTCAAAGAATGACCGAAATGTAACTTGGCCTAGTGACACTCAGCCCTGGCCGAGCTCTCCAAAATACATATTACTCTCAAATCAACCCCGGGCTGTTGGCTCGCATTGCAAATGCCCCCACCAACAGACACAAACCCCAAGGGTCCCAAGGACCCCACATAGTCCCGCTGGGCTGCCACTACATTCATCACTGTGTTGAACCTTACATTCACACTGGTGCATAAACCATTTCCTTTGTAGTGGCGTTATCTCCGCGCCTGCGAATAAACCCTTTTCTGGCACAAGGTTTCTGGCCTTAGCCAATATCTACACATCATCGCCATTACGGACCTTACGTCCGAGTTGATGCATAAACTCGTTTCCTTGCATTGGCGTTACCTTCTTGCCAACGAACATACCATTTTTGGTGCAAGGCTTCGTGCCCTAGCTAATATCTATACGTCAACCCGATATTTTCCATCAAAAAAATGGGGCTTAAAATAGAGGTGCCCCGGTAGACTTGTTCAGGCATCCTCAGCAAGGGCAAAAATGGCTATGACCCAGCAGTGGCAAAACCCAAGGGGGCGCTGCAGGCAAAATCGGGTATCCCATCACGTGAAAACCCGAAAGGGCGCGTGGGCAAAAGTAAGAGGGGGCTGGCTCACGTGAAAACCCAAAAGGGCGCTTGGGCCAGTAATGTGGTGACCAAAAGTTCTCTTCTATATTCATCCCTATGAAAATTCCGAACACGACGTTCATCACAACTCCCACCGGAAATCTGCTTAAATATACCGTTAACCTGGACCTTTCATCCTCGTTAATGATTAAACATATCTTTGCTTCGACATTTAACCAATACTGATGAACAAACCAACGCTGATCCTCATCATCGAGATCAGTGAACATACCGTTAACCCGGATGTTTCATCCTCGTTAATTATTAAACCTATCTTTGCTTCGACATTTGGCCAGTGTCGATGAACAAACCAACGTTGATCCTCGTCATCATCATCGAGATTGGTGAACATACCGATAACCCGGACCATTCAACCTCGTTAATGATTAAATCTATCTTTGCTTCGGCATTTAGCCAATGTCGATGAATAAACCAACGCTGATCCTCGTCATCATCTTCGAGATCATTGAATATACCGTTAACCCGGACCTTTCATCCTCATTAATGATTAAACCTATCTTTGCTTCGGCATTTTACCAGTGTCGATGAACAAACCAACGTTGATCCTCATCATCATAGTCGAGATCGATGAACATACCATTAACCCGAACCTTTCATCCTCGTTAATGATTAAATCTATCTTTGCTTCGACATTTAGCCAATGTCGATGAACAAACCAATGCTGATCCTCGTCATCATCATCGAGATCGGTGAATATATCATTAACCCAGACCTTTCATCCTCGTTAATGATTAAACATATCTTTGCTTCGGCATTTAGCTAGTTTCGATGAACAAACCAACACAGATCCTCGTCATCATTGTCAAGATTGGTGAAGATACCGTTAACCCGGACCTTTTGTCCTCGTTAATGATTAAATCTATCTTTGCTTTGGCATTTAGCCAATGTCAATGAACAAACCAACACTGATCCTCATCATCATCATCGAGTTCGGTGAGCATACCGTTAACTCGGACCTTTCATCTTCGTCAATGATTAAACCTATCTTTGCTTCGGCATTTAGCCAGTGTCGATGAACAAACCAACGCTGATCCTCATCATCATCATCGAGATCGATGAACATACCGTTAACACAGACCTTTCATCCTTGTTAATGATTAAACATATCTTTGCTTCGGCATTCAACCAATGCTGATGAATAAACCAACACTGATCCTCGTCATCATCATCGAGATCGGTGAATATACCGTTAACCCGGACTCTTCGTCCTCGTTGACGAACAAACTCGACTTTGCATTGGCATTAGTAAGCGAACTAAACCACTACCAAATACCTCGTCAGGGAATGGCAAATATGTCTATTCATTAAAAAAATAAGGTTAAAAATAGAGATGTCCCGCCAAACTTGTTCATGCATCCTGGGCGAGGGCAAAAATGGCTATGATCCAGCTATGGCGAAAACCCGAAAGGGCGCTGCAGGCAAAATCGGGTATCCCGTCATATGAAAACTCGAAAGGGCACTTGGGCAAAAGCAAGAGGGGGCTGGTACTGGTGAAAACTTTAAAGGGCTCCTGTATCGGTAATGTGGTAACTAAAAGAGAATAATACAATATCTTCTATCCGGGAAGCCCCCCCCTATGATCGAATTTTGAGCTTCATCGCCATGATTCTTGCATTAGAATACTCCCACATATCCCACCAGCATAAACCTTATGCTCATGCCGTAACAACTCCTTTGCTTCGGCATTCCCCATGTCGATGAACAAACCTACCGTCGATTCTCATCATCATCGGCGAAATCAATGAACAAACCGTCGACCCGGACTTTTCATCCCTGTCGATAAACAAACTCCTTTGCTTCAGCATTCCCCATGTCGATGAACAAAGCTGCTATCGATTTTTGTCATCATTGGCAAAATTGATGAACAAATCGTCAACTCGGACCTTTTATTCCCGTCGATAAATAAAATCCTTTGCTTCGGCATTCCCCATGTCGATGAACAAACCTTCCGTCCATTTTCATCATCATCGGCGAAATGGATGAACAGACCATCGACCCGGACCTTTCATCCCCATCGATAAACAAACTCATTTGCTTCGGCATTCCACATGTCGATGAATAAACCTACCGTCAATTTTCATCATCATCGGTAAAATTGATGAACAAACCGTCGACACGGACCTTTTGTCTCCGTCGATAAACAAACTCCTTTGCTTCGGCATTCCCTATGTCGATGAACAAACTTACCATCGATTTTCATCATCATCGACGAAATCGATGAACAAATTGTCGATCTGGACCTTTCGTCCCTGTCAATAAACAAACTCCTTTGCTTCGGCATTCCCCATGTCGATGAACAAACCTATCGTCCATTTTCATCATCATCTACGAAATCATTGAAAAAACCATCGATCTGGACCTTTCATCTTCGTCGATAAACAAACTCCTTTGCTTCGACATTCCCCATGTCGATGAACAAACCTACCGTCGATTTTCGTCATCATCGGCGAAATCGATGAACAAACCGTCGACCTAGACCTTTCGTCCCCGTCGATAAACAAACTCCTTTACTTTGGCATTCCCTATTCATGCGGGACTGACACGCGACCTGGGATTCAAGCTTGCGATCACCCCTAAGCGAGGGAAGACATGGGACCGGGCACGGTTGAGAAACCAGCCGTGAGTCTCGGGTATTGGCTTTCCGCGTGTACTCGGATCGAGTCACGGGATGGGTCACTCACTCTCTATCGCAGCGGTGATATAATTATGATCGAGCTAGAATAACCTAACTCTTGAAGTGGCATTGAAAAATATACGAGTAAAGTAAATGTGATAAGAGAGAGGGGCGAGTTTACCTCCACGCTCCGGGCGTGGGGAAGCTGATCCCGGCCAAAACAGTAACTCCCAGTTAAATAATTATTACAATAATTACATAAATGATTTCTACTGTCCACTCCACGCAGGGAGGTAACGGGCTACAAATGGGGCCCGGGAGGACCGAACTTGGGTTGACGGGTAGCGTTTTGGTGTAGCTTTAGCGGCACGCGTATTCACGAACGTAGGGCCCACGTGCTCATCGGCAGGTCCGAGTGGGCCCGGAGTGATATCGTTGTGACGTTGGCTCCTGGAGAGGCACTCTTTGGGACGGCGGCACACTAGTTCTTCTCGTGGGAGGCGAGTCGGCTCCGGTCTAACTTGTTGACTTTGCTACCCACGGATCTGAAGCTGCTATTTTACAGCGCGTGACTCGGTGAAACTCGCTGCTGAGATCACTCCCGACGTCGGATTGATGCACAAGAGGTACCGTTGGAAAGCTTTGTCAAAATACTTCGATCTAGGGCTAGAGAAATAATTTTGAATTTCTTGGATCTAGACTTAATCGATTTTACAAGTTTCTGTTGAACAGGACCCGAAATCTCAAGACAGAAGTTATTTTTCCTGAGAACTAACGTTGACCGTGTATCAAAGTTCAGATCTGGAAGTTAACTTCTTCACTAAAGTTGTAGAGGTGGAAACAAGGAAAACGGAGATAATTTTTGTGACAGATTTGGTGGAGGTTTCGGTGGGGAAAGGTATTTTATACTACTGTGTGGTCAGTTTTGAACTGCACAAGATAGAACCAATTTAGGAAAAGACAATAATTTTTAAAAATATAAAAAGGACTGTAGAAATTCCAAGAAAATTCTTGGATGATGGAGTTGGTGGACAGAACAGCCAATAAAATTGGTGACTCAAGAAGAAAAGAGAAAGGGGGTCGAAACTTGGAAACATAGGGTTACTGTGACAGGGTCTGAACAGAAGATAGAACTGGAAGGTGGAAATATACGAAAATAGAAAAATAGCAAACAAAAGGTAAATGACTGGATTTTTTTGTGGAGGCTGGGGTGGACGTGGATGACTCACACTCCAAGTTTCGACTCGATCTGAGCTTCTGATGGAGAGCTAAAATTCAAGCTTTAAGGATCTATCCTGATGTAGATAGAACTCCGATGTTGATGACGGCGCACGATGGCAGTGCGATGGCGGCAGTGGCAGAAACAGAAATCAGAGGGGCAGAGAAGAAGGTAGAAGAGCATCACACCCTAGATTGAACAGAAATCCATCTGCAAGGGGGGGAGGAGAGAGAGGAGCAGGGCACACCCTTCTTTGGCTCCAACCAAATTCACAATTTTTCTCTTCATTAATTCTTACAAAACACTATACATGGGTTTATATAGAAGGGGAGGAAGGGGGAGGGGGTTGGAATTCGTGGGAGAGAGGGGAGGGGTAGCATCTTTTTCTCCCATGTGGTCAATTGGCCTAAAATTATAAAATACAAAATGTCATTTTAATGGGGGGCACCCCCTTGACTTAAGGGGAGGCATCTTGGACATTTTTCTCCCATTGTCCCCCTTTGAATGGTCAATCATCTAGAAGCCCACCTTGGATCTTTGACTGTCTCCACATGGGCCCTAAGACTTGGGTGGACCAATAGGGAAGGAGATGGGGGCCCCTTGCTAGTCCTACTGGACTTTTGCACAAAAACCCAAAGAATCCTAGGGAATGACACATTGGCTTATAAAACCTTACAATTGTAAACATACTTTCCCAAGGATATAAAAATAAAGTAAAGGACACAAATGTAAAATATGTTGTGACTCCTATGTGTTGATGGTGTTGACATATAACTTTACTTCATATGGCAACACATTGTTTTGATGAATTGGCAACACTGTTTATGTTTTGATGAAATCACTTTATCAGATTGTCTGTGTGTTATATGCATTTAATCTTATCTTAACACTGAACACACAGTCATATTCTCAATGTCTATACATCGCTGTTGGGCATCAATGTCTGCATATGAGCATCAGGCACCAAGTGTGTACATTGCATAGCATGCAAGCGTCAAAGTCCATACATCCACAGTGCAGTGGCCAAGTCCATACACTGTCCGTCTCATTTAGAGTCTAAGGTGAAGTCTGTACATTGAGCGTCTCACGCAAAGTCCACACATTGGCCTTCAGGTTTGAAAGTCTGTACATCGGTCTTTCAGCAAGTCTGAACATTGTCCATACAGTAGTGCGTCAACTCCTTGAGCTGATGCGTCGACGCTTCAGTTCAGTTTCTTCAGTTGATAAAGTCTATACATCCACAGTGGACTTTGAAGTCTATACATTGGGCCTTACATTTCAACTCTATACACTGAACCTTCGTTCATCAAAGCCTCAAGTCTGTACAGTGTGAAGTCTACATTTTGGCTTCACATTTTCAATGTCTGTATAGTGGCTTTCGCATAGGCAAGTCAGTACATCGGGCTCCTTCTAACTAAGTCTATACACTCCCTCACACTGTACACACTCAGTCTATACAGCATGATCATCTTTTCAAGTCTATACAGAGTTCTTCACTTAAACTGATGACTTATCCGATACTCTGTCTGACAGGTATTCTGATCGTGAAGCTTATGGAGGGCACGTGATTCGAGGCTGGAAGGGCAGACAGGCTTGTGACACGTGTGCTGAAGCTGGCTGAGAGGCTGACATGTGGACACAGCAAATCAAGAAAGAAGCTCCTGGATTATTCTGGTGCGTCAACGCATTGAGCAAGTAGCGTCGACGCAGCAGTTACAAAAAGAGAACCAATGGGTTACTGGGTTATTCAGATGCGTCAACGCCACCCACTGGCAGCGTGGACGCAGCAGTTAAAGTAACTCCTTGCAACCTCTGGAGTACCCTGGCAGCGTCGACGTTGTAGCTCGTTGGGTCGACACAGCAGGTTGATGGAACGACACCTTTTAGCTGCTAGTACACACCGATGCGTCAACGCAGTAGTGAAGCGGCGTCGACGCAGCACGCCCATCTGCTGAAGACATGATCACTGGATCATCGATGCGTCAACGCCATGGGCTGATGGAGTCAACGCAGCAGTCTTGAGTTTTGCTGATCAAACGTCTTTGAATTGTAGGGCACGTGATCCAAGGTGCCTGGCTCGTGAACCAAATGCTGACACGTGGATGGAATTGTCTCGAAGCTGGCGGATTCCATTGGGCGGGAAAGCATGGAAGCCACGCGCCCTTATCCACCAGCTGCTGTTATATATATTAGTCTTCATCTTCTGTATAGGATGATCGAGATTGGAAAAGTCTGTACATCCTGCTTGAAGCAGCAGCCACCGAGATCCACTGTGAGAATAAAGAAGAAAGGCAGAGAAGAAGAAAAAGAGAGAAGAAGAAAAAGAGAGATGAGTTGAGAGAGAGTTATTGTGAGAGCTTGTGAATCAGTCTCTTGGTCCAGTTACCAGAGCTGACATTGCTCAACCTTGAGCTACAGTTGTTTTGGTTTTCTTCCATTCGATTGTGTGTTTCATTTGTTTTCAGTCTTTGTTATTTTCCTTTGAAAACTCTTGTTCTATCAAGCTGTTAGTCAGCGGGATCAAGCTGTGAGGCAGCGGGTTGCAGAGGTGTTCCTCTGGTCGGCTAAGCTATAGTGCCCAGCAGAGCAAGCTGTGATGCTCAGCTGTTGCAGAGGATGTTCCTCTGGTCGGGATAAGCTGAAAGCCCCAGCCGTTGTTGGCAAGCTCTGATACCAGTTTACAGGATCAAGCCCCTACCGTTGCGCTAAAAGCTCGAGCTCAGCAGTTTGAAGCTGTGTATCAGCAGTAATCCACATTCGAGTTGAATGTGGGGTGGACGTAGGTCGGATTGACCGAACCACCTAAAAGCCTTGTGCCTCTCGCGTGTTTGATTGCTTGTTCAGCAGATCTTGTGTGTTTCATTCGGTGCATTGGCTGTGTTCGTCTAGTGTTCTTCTAATTCCGCATTTGATTCTTGGCCAAATTTTTAAATAGCCAGTTGATCTATTCACCCCCCCTCTAGATCCACATCTTGTGGTGATAGAGCCTTCCATCTAACTTCAACACTTGGTATCAGAGCTAGACTCTTCTACAGGGACTTACCGCCCGAAGAGGATAAGCACAGATGGACGGAAGAGGGATGATAGCTGAAGGACACTCCACATCCAAGCCCCCATACTTCGATGGAACCAACTACGCATACTGGAAGCACCGTATGCAGGTATTCTTGAGGGCTAAAGATTATGAAATTTGGAAGGTGGTTAGCAAGGGACCTTTCGAGCTGTCTCCAAATGAAGATGTATGGACTAAGGAAGAAATCAGAAGGTCCACGCTCAAATGGAGTGCAATCAATGCAATCCAGTGTTCTCTGCATCCCACCGAGTTCTCACGAATATCTGCCTGCTCCTCAGCGAAGGAAATGTGGGATGCACTTGAAGTCATCTATGAGGGAACTTCACAAGTCAGAGAGACTAAGACTAATCTACTAGTCTCAGAATACGAAGCCTTCAAGATGAAGCCTAATGAGACGATCAAGGAAATGTATGCTCGGCTGACCATTATCACAAATGGTCTCAGAGGCTTCGGGAAAAAATATTCTGAGTACGATGTAGTTAGGAAGATCTTGCGATCCTTAACTCCAATGTGGCACACCAAGGCCACAGATATGGAAGAGTGAAGAGATCTACATAATACTAAGGCAGATGAGCTGATCGGATCTCTAATGGTTTATGAGATGAATATGCCAAAGATAGAGGAGGCTGACAGAAAGAGGAAGCCTATAGCTCTGAAGGCTAGTGCTAGCAAATCCAGTCGATCCAGCCCTAACGGATCATCAACTAAAGAGAGCTTGTCTGAAGAAGAAGTGGCAAATGCTGATATTGCCATGATTACTAGGGAATTTCGGAGATTTCTTAAGAAGGAAGGAAGAAGATTCAGCCGAAAAAATCCCAACAGTGGCCGCCGAGACACAAGGTATAAATCAAACCCTGCAAAGAAAGCTGAAACTAATGTTTGCTATCAATGCAGGAAGGCGGGTCACTTTAAAGCTGAATGTCCGACAAATCAGAATCTCAAGGACAAGTCCAAGAAGAAGAACACAAAAGGGAAAGCTATGGTGAGTACCTGGAGTGATGAGGACGAGGGATCTTTGAGCGTCACTTCGGACAGTGAAGTTGAAGCTGAGAAGCCAATCTGTCTCATGGCAACCAGCTCAGAAGATAGAGAGGAAGAATCTGATGAGGTATCCTCTCGCTATGAAAATTTTACTATTACTGATTGGATGGTTGCCTATGATGAACTTACTGACAGAGTAGATGAGGTCAGAAAAGAAAACAGGCATCTTCAAAGAAAAATTAAAATCATGCAAAATGATACTTCATTGTCTGATAAAATTGCCTGCTTAGAAACTGAAAACAGTAAGCTGAAACTCACATGTTCTGAATTTGAAGAAATCAATAAAGAACTGAAAATGTCTAAGGAAGAAAATGTGAGATTAGATAATGAAATTTATGCATGGAAACTGAAAATTCAGAATTATGAAAATGAGATAAAGATTGTTTCTGAAAAATATGAAGCTGTCCTCAATGTGAATAATGAGTTAAAAAAATCTATTGATGAAGTTCAGAAAGATAATGAGGATAAGCTAAAAATAATTGAGAAAATGACCCAAGGATCTGAAAATTTAGATGCATTATTGGGGTCAAAAGTAAATTTCAGAAGAGAGGGCCTAGGATTCAACTCTAGTGCAACCAAAAGCTTTGGAATGAAAACTATTCCCTTTGTTGCACAAAAGGAGAAAGGACCTCTGATCAACATGAATTCAAATAATGCTATAAAGACAAATTTGAATCTGAAAAGGCTGAATACAGAGGAGAAGGGCAAACAAAAAGTAGGTGAGCCTAGTAGAATTGGCACTTCCAAACCTAGCTCTAGTGCTCAACCCAAGGTTAGGGGTCAGTCTGTTCAGATAAACAAACCTCATATCAATGCCAAAAAGTCTTCACCACCATCATCACTGAAAAGGACCCAACCAAAACCTATGAATAGGTCAGCAGGGTCAAGGGTGCAGGGAAGACAAAACATTTTCAGAAGTCAGCCCAACAAATTCAATTCACCTAGAGTTCAGCCCTACTACCCCAAACAGCCAATCTATCCTAATGGGTATGGGTGGACTAGAACTCAAGGGATGTATACAGGGTATGTTCATCAACCTACACACTTTTACAGACCCTATGTCAGAAATTGGGAAAATGGGTGTGGTAGTCGGATGCCTAGGAATTACCAATATTTCCACAGCCAGTCTAGGAACTACCATGGCCAAAACTTTATGAATGCAACCTGGCCAAAGCATTGGCACAATAACAAAAATTCTATGAATAACATTGTTGGTGCATATAAGAAGAAAGTCAATAAGAAAAAGCAAAACAAAAGGAAATCTGGAAAATCCACTGAACAGAACTGCTTCAAACAAATGTGGATTCCCAAAACCATGCTTTCTTTCTTTACTTGCACTTCATCTGCATTGGAGCCCAATCAGACTTGGGTTCCAAACTCTTTGCCCTAATTGTGTGTGCAGGTATGCCTGGCAGCCAAGAGCAACTTGTGGTACTTGGACAGTGGCTACTCCAGACATATGACAGGCGATAAGGCCAAGTTTTGTATGCTAACTGAAAAGCTAGGAGGCCTTGTCACCTTTGGAAGCAATACAAAGGGTAGGATCATTGGATCAGGTAAGGTAGGTAAGTGCTCTACCTGCTGCATTGATGATGTTATGCTGGTTGAAGGGTTAGCTTACAATTTACTTAGTATCAGCCAGTTGTGTGATAAGGGTCATAAGGTTTTATTTGATTCTTAATGCTGCAAGGTTTTTGAACCTGATTCAGAAATTGTAAAATTCTCTGGAAAAAGAATAAATAACACATACATGATAGATCTAGATGATATTCAACATTCTAACCTATGTCTTACTGCCAATAGAGAAGATTTAGCATTTTTATGGCATCGTAGGTTAGGCCATGCTAGTTATACCATTTTGAATAAACTGAACAAGCATAGCATGGTTAGAGGACTTCCTGAAGTTTCCTTCAAGAAAGAAAATAAAATCTGTAATGCATGCACTCTATCAAAGATAACTATAAAGTCATTTAAGTCTAGAACTGAAAATCTATCTTCCAAACCCTATGAGCTGATACACATGGATCTCTTTGGGCCAACCAGATCTGTCAGCTTATCAGGAAGGAGGTATGGGTTTGTCATGGTAGATGACTTTTCTAGGTATACTTGGGTTTATTTCTTATCTAATAAGAGTGATGCTTTCTCAGAATTTCAGGAGTTCTATGTTAAAATAAATCAAAAAATTGAAAATATTTTGACTGATCATGGAGGTGAGTTTGAAAACTCACAGTTTGATGAACTCTGCAAGTCAAATGGAATCAACCATAGGTACTCCTCACCAAGGACACCTGAGCAGAATGGGGTTGTAGAGAGAAGGAATAGAACCCTAGTGGAGATGGGTCGTACACTTCTTACTGAAGGTGGTCTACCAAGGAAATTTTGGGCTGAAGCAGTGAACACTACCTGTTATGTAATTAACAGAGTCATGGTAAGACCTTCTACCTAGCAAACACCATATGAGATCTTAAAGGGTAAGAAACCTTCTATTGCTCATTTCAAGATTTTTGGTTGCAAATGTTTTATTCATATAAATGATAAATAAGACCTTGATAAATTTGAACCTAAAGGTGAACCAGGAATCTTTCTTGGTTATTCTGAAAACACACGAGCATATAGAGTGTACAATCTGAACTCTAAAACTGTTGAAGAATCTCCACACATAATTTTTGATGAATCCTTGGTAAATTCTAACGTTGGTCAATGCAGGAATGAAGACAATGGTGAAATCTTGAAGGAAGGAGATCCTAAAGACAATTCAGAGGATGAAGAAGGACATACAGAACTTAATGAAGAGGAGTCTACAGTTCAGGGGGAGGTAAATCAAACACATGACAATTCAATTGTAAACATTAGATATCTTAAAGATCATCCTGTAGATAATATAATTGGAAATCTGCATGACCCGCCTAGGACTAGAGGTCTCCTGAGAATTCAACATGAATTAAATGCATATGCTCTTGTCTCTCAAATTGAACCCAAGTCCATTGACTGTGCCCTCAAGGATATGCATTGGATTAATGCCATGCATGAGGAACTTAATCAGTTCGACAGGAACAATGTGTGGCACTTGGTTCCACCTCCTGATCATGGAACAGTCATAGGGACTAGGTGGGTCTTCAGGAATAAATCTGATGAATTAGGGAATATTGTTAAAAATAAAGCCAGACTTGTTGCTCAGGGGTACAACCAGGAGTTTGGTATTGACTTTGAAGAGTCATTTGCCCCTGTAGCCAGATTAGAAGCTGTTAGAATTTTATTAGCTTATGCATGTTCCCTAGGTATAATCCTCTAGCAGATGGATGTAAAATCTGCATTCTTGAATGGGGAAATTAATGAGGATGTCTATGTTAGACAGCCCCCTGGATTTGAATGTCTAGATTTCCCTAATCATGTTTACAAATTAAATAAAGCTCTCTATGGTCTTAAGCAAGCTCCCAGAGCTTGGTACGACAGGTTGAGCAAGTTCCTCACTGATCAAAATTTCACTAGAGGAGTAGTTGATCATACCTTGTTTACAAAGGTGAGTCATTCTGAAATTCTTATTGTACAGATTTATGTGGATGATATCATTTTTGGGTCAACTAACCCCAAATTGTGTGAGGAATTTTCTGAAACAATGACTAATGAGTTTGAAATGAGCTCAATGGGTGAGCTCAAATTATTTCTTGGACTGTAGGTTACACAAACAAAGGATGGAATGTTTATCACTCAGTCCAAGTACACAAGGGATCTACTCAAGAAATACAAGATGGATAACCTTAAAGAGATAGCTTCTCCAATGGGTACTTCTACAAGCTTGGATGAAGACACTAAAGGTAACCCATTTGACCAGAAATTATACAGAGGTATGATCGGATCCCTTCTCTACTTAACAGCATCTAGGCCTGATATTCAATTCGCTGTAGGATTATGTGCTAGGTTTCAGGCCAGTCCTAAAGAAAATCATTTTAAAGCAGTGAAAAGGATTTTTAGATATCTGCTAGGCACCCAAGAGCTAGGATTATGGTATCCTGCTAGGTGTGAGTTAGAGCTTCTAGCTTACACTGATGCTGATTATGCTGGGTGTCGAGTAGATAGAAAAAGCACTAGTGGCTACTGTCAATTCCTTGGTGGCTGTCTAGTATCTTGGGCATCTAAGAAGCAACACACTGTAGTCTTGTCTACAGTTGAGGCTGAATATGTTGCAGCAGGTAATTGTGCTGCCCAAGTACTTTGGATTAAGCACCAACTAAATGATTATGAGATAAAATTGGAATGTATTCCAATTCTATGTGATAATACTAGTGCCATATGCCTTGCTAAAAATCCTGTTCATCATTCTAGGACTAAGCACATAGAAATAAAACATCATTTTTTAAGAGATGCTGTGAACAAAAAGGAAATTGAACTGGACTTCATTGAAACAGACAAACAAGTTGCTGATATTTTTACTAAGCCACTTGGAAATGAAAATTTTAAATTTTTTAGAAGAGAACTTGGCCTGTGTAAATTTCAGCATAATGAATAAACTCTTTGTTAACTTGAATAAAACATTTGAGCTGCTTTGAATAAACTTCAGATTTGGATTTGCTGTTGATAGATTGAATAAACATTGTGCAACAGACGTATGATAATGCATGACTCTCATATATTTTTATTGCACTCATGATCATCATGCATATAGACAGGGGGAGTCTTGTCAGTTGTCAAGGTGAACTGCTGCGTCGACGCTGCTACAATGTGGCGTTGACGCAATGAACTAGATCTGGAAATATTTCTATTTCACTATTCTGATGAGTTGACGCTGCAATAGCATGGAGTCAACGCACTGTCACTATCTCAGTATCTTATACTGTTTGTCTCTTCATCTGATGCTGTTGACGCCTAAAATAAAGATAATAATAATAGCAGCGATGAAATAATAACAATAACCCTAAAATACCTTTATAAAATGTCTTATTTCTGTTGTCTTGTTTTCAGGAATAAAAGGAGAAAAGAAGAGATAGCCGGCTCTAATAGAGAACCAATGAAACGAGACACAAGACCTCGGGAGATACTCGGGACCATCCCCGAACGAACAAGAAAGAAGCCGGCCCCGACAAGATATGTCAGCCGATGAGTCAGCCCTTACAATTGAAGAAATGAACACAAGAATCCCAAAAGCTCTAAATGGGCCAATATCGGTGGCACCGAGAAGCTGCTGAAGAGGCCCACTGCCACCAAAAGGCGCACCGACAGTGGCCACGCCGAGAAGCCAATGGAATGGGCTTATAAAAGCCATTCCCTCCGTCAAAGGGAGGGGAGAGGAGGATAACCAGAAGAAAAGAGGGGGCATCGAAGAAACCTGCAACCTCATCCACCCGAGAAAGAAAAGGAAAAGAGACCAACAGAGAGAGAGAGAGAGCCTCCTCTGTTGAGAAAAGACAGAAGAGATCGATCTGAAGAGAAAGAGAAGGAGAAGAAGCTCCAGGTGGGCAAGCAGCTGGGGGAGGGAGAGGAGTCAATGCTCCGCCCTCCCCCCATGTTTTCTTTTCTTATGTTTTCTTCTCTTCATCATGTAATCTTGCGAGCTCTATCTCGATTCATCGGATGTAACCGGGATTTCCCGGCCTCTATTTTATCTCCTTTCCCTCACTCCCTCCTTGTGATTGGTGTGAATTTTGGAATGATGCAATGAAATGGAATGCCATGATGGCCCGTTTGGGCATTGAATGATTGAAATATCTGCTATCTGTCCCCCCTTCTTTTCATCCGATGTTCTTCGAAGCGTTTGTTTGCTTAGATGCTCCGGATTTCCGGCTCGAGTCGTTCTCTCGTTAATGATGAAGACGGAGCCCCAACCCTCATTCAATGGGTTATTGGGCTCTGTCCTCCTCCTTCCCTCCATCTGATGATGGACTTTCCCGCATATTGTAGATTTCTGCCGAGCTCCCAGCTGGTTCGGGGTCAGAGACATCAATCTCTTGATCGTCTGAGCAGCAGGTGACCAGAAAAACACCCCTCATCCCCGAGGGTTTAATAATGGATGATCTTGCCCTTCGACTGATGCTAACCTCCATGTAATCCCCTCCTGCACTCCAGATCTTGCCTCAATCCGAGCCAGAAATCCCAGAAGTCTCCTGAGCAGAGTATCGCAATCAAGCCATAAACCCTTTAGCCCCTTCCCGGCGTGGTCATTTCCCCGCCGAGAGCTACGCCGCCGAGAGGTCCCTGTCTTTAGCCCCTTCAGCAAGTCAATAAAGCCCTTCAATATACCCTTCCCGGCCTGGGGGCTTCCAGGCGCCAGGTTCCCGGCGCGATGACGAGCACGCCGAGAACCCTTGGCGCCGAGAACCCCCCCCTTGGCCAATAAAAGCCACGCCGAGAGCTCCCCCTGGCCAATAAAACCCACGCCGAGGCTCCTTCTTTGGTGAATAAAAACCCAGGCCGGGAACCACCCCTCTTGTCATCCACCCCTTGACACTATGGATTCTCTATCCCTTGAACCCCGGATGAAAGCCTCCCTGCCACCAGCCAAGAAACCATACAGATACCCCTTATAGTCTACTAGACGTAACCTCTTATTCTGTCAAAGGGCACCCCAGCTCATCATATGCACCTCAGGGATAAAGATTAATGGGGATAACCCCCACATAACCTTACGAGCCAAGGGAGCTCTGCCACTGCATAAGCTTCAATGGCCTCAAAAGGGATATTAAGCTAGTGCTCCAAGCACATACACAGGGCAGGGGTCCAATACCCCTCTATTGTGGCTTTCATCCCGGCACTCCGTGGGTGATTGCCTATCATTCCCTGGCAAATGCTAAGTCCAGGGGAGGTGCTGCCAAAATTCTCCCGGGATGATGAAAGACAACATTGAACTGTCTCCGGGACTCTGCACATCAATGGTGAAAGAGGTCCTCTATGCAGGATTGGTCTTCCTCAGTTCCTCTCAGCCTCTGGCCTTCTTTTGAAACACAAACCAAAATCAGTTGAAGCCCAATGAATAGATGCATTTTGATCACCCAGGGCCCATCTATTTTGACCTGGATCTCCAGGAAATCCTCTGACCTGCCAGCAAACCCCAGAACAGAGTATCGTCAAACCTTGCCGGCGCCATAGCTCCCGGCGCGGCCCGCGCCGAGAACCCCACGCCGAGAAGCACACCTCTTTGGCCTCCTGCCGAGATCCTTGTTATTAGCGCGCCGGGAACCTCTGGCCGTTTGGCCCTTGCGCCGAAACCCCCCCCCCCTTGGCTTCCCTATGTGCCGAGAACCATCTCTTGGGCGCGCCGGGAACCCCATCTCCTGGGCACGCCGGGAACCCCCCTTCCTGCGCCGGGAACCTTGGCCATTTTGCCTGCGCGCCGGCAATCCCCTAGCCATCTTGCCTTTGCGCCGGGAACCTATGCACGGTTGAACTGCACCGATAACCTACCCAAATTGTATTACTGAGTCTTCAATCCAAATTTTGTTCCGGGGGCTCTGCCCCCGGAAACCCCCGCAAGGGGTGCTGCCCCCTTGACCCCCGCGACCTGACCGAGCAAGTCGATCCCCGCGACCTGACTGCGCAGGTCGATCCGCGTGCGAGGGCGCAACATTGAGCGTTCACTTACATTCCGTCGTCCCGCATCGGATTTATGAGTAAGCCCTTTAGCTCGGGAGGGCTATACCACTGCATGAGTTCCGCCGACTTCCCTAAGGGAAAATCAAACATTGCCCCATGGCATATATATATAGGTAGGGAGGTTTGGCCTCTCTCTTTCTCTCGGTTTTCATCCCGGCACTCCGTGGGTGATAGCCTATTTCCCCCTGGGCATAATCCAGATAAAGGGGAAATGCTGTCGAAATACTAATCGATGCTTTAAACCTCCATCATGGCCACGGCTCAGTCTTTGAACCGCTGACTTAACGATATCATCTTTGAGCCGCTGACTTAACGATACCGTATGCTTCTACAGCTGATGTTGTTATCTTGCCCTCCTTCCTGGCTCTGGTATGAAGTTCCATTTTACGCACATGAATACATGTTTACCTCTCGAGGCCTCCTATTTTGGCGTTTAATCAAGGGTTGTCCTTCTTTAGAAGGGCATAATTAACGTCATAGCCTTTATGGTATGACGGGCTTCAGGTCCCGACTCGGACTTCACAATCGGCTGACCAAGTCAGATCAAGCGCATAATAAAATTGTCACCCCGGTGACTGGCACGCCTAATAAATCAAAAATCCCAAATAAAAAATATAAATAAATAATATAATGAAATAGAATAAAATCCGCGTCTGTAGATGCGTAGACGCCTTGAACTCCAGCGTTGACGCTGTCTATTCAATCCTTGATTCTGAATGATTTAGTCTGACAATATGGCAATCTTTTAGTCAGTTCTAATATTAAGCAATAGAAAACAGATTTCTTCTTTCATAAGAACGTTAATTGCTTAAAGACTGACTTAATGGTTTAAAATTTATAATCTTTAGAGTTGAAGACTACAATTAGTAAATAAGGATGCTGAAAATTGATAAAGCTCTCAACCCTTATCTTATTTCATGTCAGACAAAGCTAATTATATCTGAAATCTGAAAACTCATCTGAAATCATGTTAGAGAATCTAAGTATGTGTATTGTCCTTGAACAAGTCATTCTGAAACAAATAAAGGGCAGCTAATAAAGATATTGAAAAATATTGAAAATCATTTGAGTAATAGCATTGACAGAGCAATGACTGGTAAATCACTGAGAAACTGAGTGATCCATCAAAGAAGTGGACACCACTCATGTCATGAGGTGTATCAACTATCTCTGTATAAAATGATCAAAACAGTAGGTTGTTTTCACTGAGTACCTAGGGGTAACAGTAGGTTGTTTTCACTGAGTACAAAGAGGTGTCAATCAATTCTATTGAATTTGATTATAGGCAAGATGGTCCATCATGTTGAGTATCTAGGGGTATTGGCGTCTGATAAACGTATACCCTTACGCAAAAAGACTTTTGGTACCTGAATGCCCTAAATGAAACAATATTGAAAATACTGTTCCTTAGAAGAAATTTCATGGATGTCAATTGTTTAATTTCAATACATGACCTGATTTCTCTTAACATATATTACTGAGTCTATTAAAGTAAGATATTCTGAAACTGAATCTCTCATGTAAATATGACTCTGGTTTATTGTTTTATCATGAATATCTACCTTATCCAATGAATGTAGTGCATGAACTTTCTTTTTTATAACCTTTAAACCAGAAATTCAATTTCTAAGCCATTTCTAGGTTCATATGACTGAAGGTTTTGTGCTTTGGTTACTTAATTTCTGAACTACTTACTAAGAATGCCTGTCAGCTGAACTTTCTTTCTCTTCGCTTACATTCACTTTCCCTCCTATTTGTTGATGGCAAAGGGGGAGAATATTGTCTGAATTCATTTCTTCAGTTTAGGGGGAGAATTCTGATTCAGGGGAGGTATGGCAGGGAGTTGCTTAAATTTTGTAGCATGCAGTATGTCATCATAGCATATACGTGCACCTGCATAACAATCTGAATAACAATTCATGTCTTTCATCAAAAATGCATCTGTATGACAGGATGTTGCCACTCTACATGATAGGGGGTTGCCATCATCAAAAAGGGGGAGATTGTTGTGACTCCTATGTGTTGATGGTGTTGACATGTAACTTTACTTCATATGGCAACACATTGTTTTGATGAATTGGCAACACTGTTTATGTTTTGATGAAATCACTTTATCAGATTATCTGTGTGTTATATGCATTTAATCTTATCTTAACACTGAACACACACTCATAGTCTCAATGTCTATACATCGTTGTTGGGCATCAATGTCTACATATGAGCATCAGGCACCAAGTGTGTACATTGCATAGCATGGAGGCGTCAAAGTCCATACATCCACAGTGCAGTGGCCAAGTCCATACACTGTCCGTCTCATTTAGAGTCTAAGGTGAAGTCTGTACATTGAGCGTCTCACGCAAAGTCCACACATTGGCCTTCAGGTTTGAAAGTCTGTACATCGGTCTTTCAGCAAGTCTGAACATTGTCCATACAGTAGTGCGTCAACTCCTTGAGCTGATGCGTCAACGCTTCAGTTCAGTTTCTTCAGTTGATAAAGTCTATACATCCATAGTGGACTTTGAAGTCTATACATTGGGCCTTACATTCCAACTCTATACACTGAACCTTCGTTCATCAAAGCCTCAAGTCTGTACAGCGTGAAGTCTACATTTTGGCTTCACATTTTCAATGTCTGTATAGTGGCTTTCGCATAGGCAAGTCTGTACATCGGGCTCCTTCTAACTAAGTCTATACACTCCCTCACACTGTACACACTCAGTCTATACAGCATGATCGTCTTTTCAAGTCTATACAGAGTTCTTCACTTAAACGGATGACTTATCCGATACTCTGTCTGACAGGTGTTCTGATCGTGAAGCTTATGGAGGGCACGTGATTCGAGGCTGGAAGGGCAGACAGGCTTGTGACACGTGTGCTGAAGTTGGCTGAGAGGCTGACACGTGGACACAGCAAATCAAGAAAGAAGCTGCTGGATTATTCTGGTGCGTCAACGCATTGAGCAAGTAACGTCGACGCAGCAGTTACAAAAAGAGAACCAATGGGTTACTAGGTTACTCAGATGCGTCAACGCCACCCACTGGCAGCGTGGACGCAGCAGTTCAAGTAACTCCTTGCAACCTCTGGAGTACCCTGGCAGCGTCGACGTTGTAGCTCGTTGGGTCGACGCAGCAGGTTGATGGAACGACACCTTTTAGCTGCTAGTACACACCGATGCGTCAACGCAGCAGTGAAGCGGCGTCGACGTAGCACGCCCATCTGCTGAAGACATGATCACTGGATCATCGATGCGTCAACGCCATGGGCTGATGGAGTCAACGCAGCAGTCTTGAGTTTTGCTGATCAAACGTCTTTGAATTGTAGGGCACGTGATCCAAGGTGCCTGGCTCGTGAACCAAATGCTGACACGTGGATGGAATTGTCTCGAAGCTGGCGGATTCCATTGGGCGGGAAAGCATGAAAGCCACGCGCCCTTATCCACCTGCTGCTGTTATATATATTAGTCTTCATCTTCTGTATAGGCTGATCGAGATTGGAAAAGTCTGTACATCCTGCTTGAAGCAGCAGCCACCGAGATCCACTGTGAGAATAAAGAAGAAAGGCAGAGAAGAGGAAAAAGAGAGAAGAAGAAAAAGAGAGATGAGTTGAGAGAGAGTTATTGTGAGAGCTTGTGAATCAGTCTCTTGGTCCAGTTACCAGAGCTGACATTGCTCAACCTTGAGCTACAGTCGTTTTGGTTTTCTTCCATTCGATTGTGTGTTTCGTTTGTTTTCAGTCTTTGTTATTTTCCTTTGAAAACTCTTGTTCTATCAAGCTGTTAGTCAGCGGGATCAAGCTGTGAGGTAGCGGGTTGCAGAGGTGTTCCTCTGGTCGGCTAAGCTGTAGTGCCCAGTAGAGCAAGCTGTGATGCTCAGCTGTTGCAGAGGATGTTCCTCTGGTCGGGATAAGCTGTAAGCCCCAGCCGCTGTTGGCAAGCTCTGATACCAGTTTACAGGATCAAGCCCCTACCATTGCGCTAAAAGCTCGAGCTCAGCAGTTTGAAGCTGTGTATCAGCAGTAATCTACATTCGAGTTGAATGTGGGGTGGACGTTGTTCGGATTGACCGAACCACCTAAAAGCCTTGTGCCTCTCGTGTGTTTGATTGCTTGTTCAGTAGATCTTGTGTGTTTCATTCGGTGCATTGGCTGTGTTTGTCTAGTGTTCTTCTAATTCCACATTTGATTCTAGGCCAAATTTTTAAATAGCCAGTTGATCTATTCACCCCCCCTCTAGATCCACATCCTGTGGTGATAGAGCCTTCCATCTAACTTCAACAAAATAAAATGTTAGTGCTCTTGCTCTGATGTCCCCATCAATTCTCCCCGGGTGAGAAGAACTCGACCCCGTCGAGTAAGGGGTGCGGCTGCTGGAGTAGCTCCGGCGGATGCGTCACCGAACCTGGAAGCACGGAGTACGCTCCACTCCAAGTAATCGACACCTACTCATCCCGTATAGATTTGATATGCACACACTGCTGGGGAAGAGGCTAGAGGTGGACACTCCGAGGTGGGTTCACTCTCAAAGGAGGGAAGGCGGCTCGAAAACTCACTAGGAATCACCGCTTGTCCCTTATGTGACTAGATCCGATATGAAGTAGAACCGATCCCAAAGTCCGACCAGTCTCGAACTCGAAAGGGACTAACAACGCGAGCGTACAAACCGACTCGACTCGATGTATGCACCAACACACAATGGACAAATGAAACAAAGACTCACAAAGACCCTAAACAAATCTAATGTTAGTCTGACCTACGCATAGGCGACGGTGGACTAAGACACCCGAATATGTGCCATGCATGCATTTGACGTAACCGGTGGTTGACATCATGTGGAATTCCTAGACCTCCTAAAGTGGACCATGCTTGCATATTGGACTTAGATGTGGGAGGGCCAGAGGTACCAAATGCATCCTCTTCCTTTCCCCTAGATGATGGTGTATCCAGCAAGTGAACGGGCTTGGTGGGTATAGACGACCCGGCCCGTGGGGAAGGGGTGTGGTAGTGGACTCCCTCGAAGAAGTGAAGTATATATGTTTGGTCAAGGGGCCCAATAGGAAATGGGTCAAAGGGATCAAAGAAGGTATGACCCCTTGGGATGGGTTCCTACAAGTCACGGTCCCATGTGTAGAAGTCTTGAAGGTGTGGATGGTCACCTTCATGCATTGTGGCGGGTGGGACGGTGATCGTAGGTAAGAAGTATGATTCATCCCTCGGACAAAAGGGTATGAATTCGGGCTCAGTCGATAAGGGAAAGAATAAGAGAATCTCTGTGGTGACACAACCCATGGTGCACACGGAGGTAATGGACCCTAAGGCCGGATGAGTGAAGCCACGACTAGTGGGTTGGTCGAAGCCTCGGGCCAATAAGTGCGTCAACGTCCATTACCGGTGTAAACCCATAATAAGGTCACCCAAGGAATCAACATGGTGACTGGACCGGAATGTCGTGTGGTAGGAGTTGACGGGCACCAATGGTAGGGTGGGGTCCATGGATGAATACGGAGATGGGTAGGGACCTAGCCATCCTTGAGCCAACTAAGAAGCGGCTCGGTTATGAAAAGCATACTCGTTAGAAACACGGGGAGCTCGGGCTTTAGTGGCTCCAAACAAGAGGGTTCCGAATAAAGTTCGGAAGTAGGGGGTGGCAAAGGAGCACTCACGGGTGGTGAAGGAGCACGTGTCCTTTCTATCCTATCCAACCAATCTGAAAGCATTTTCTTGATTTCATCTAAGGTGCCGGTTGGAGTAAGGGCCTCAGGGTGAACTCGCTCCTCATCTCTCGGCCCAGATGTGGACCTAGGCTCGACTATAAGTGGGGCTTCCACTTGGTTGGAGGCGACTGGGAGGGCCACTTGATTGGGAGTGCTTTGGTTGGCTTGGATGGAGGTGAAGGGGCGGGGTTGGTAGGAGGTGTGGCCCACTTGATTGCGTGTGAGTTGGTGGGGCCGACTAGTTGTATAACCCCCGTGGGGGGTAGGTGGGAGGAGCCGGGTGGAGGTGATTGGGTGGGACCGGGTGGGGTAGGTAAACCTTCCTAAGCTCCCTTTTCATGTCCCGTCATGATTCGACGGGCCCTTGTCTCCTAATCTGCCTCACGCATTCAATGTATCCCCACTTCTCGACAGTCTCGTGAAGCAGCCTCTCCTTGGCAAAAGAGAATTCATGGGCCTCAGACATGATGTATTAATCGAAGTATTTGTCCATGGCGGCTTCCCAATGTAGGTAGTCGCTCGGGACTTTGGAGCCATAAAAGTTTGGGACTTCCGGCCCAACCCATGAGTGTTCCAACGGTAATATCGCCTGGGCGATCGAGATTCCATTGGGAATGGAGAACTATAAGGCGGACATGCTGACACACGGATACAAGACACTAGACACGACGACAATGCAAGTTGGAATGCACTAACTAATGCCCACTAAGGACCCTAGACTTAAACCAAGACTTGGTACGGTGTGGAGTTAATCGATCCGAAGATCACTCGTGCAAGTGTGCGGCCTTCCCTATAGGCATAGCCTAACGTTCGGACAATACCTTTTGATACTGATTAATGGTATGCAAATGTGACACTTAGACCGACTTAGACTTAGACTCGACTTAAACGACACTTTTTTTGGAGTTTTGCAAATGACTATCCAAGACTCAACTGGCGCTCTGATACCAAATTGATGCGGGACTGACACATGACCTGGGACTCTAGCTCGCGATCGCTCCTAAGCGAGGGAAGACGTGGGACCGGACGTAGTTGAGAAACCGGCCGTGAGTCTCAGGTATCGGCTTTCCGCGTGTACTCGGATCGAGTCACGGGATGGGTCACTCACTCTCTCTCGTAGCAGTGATATAATTATGATCGAGCTAGAATAACCTATCACTCATGCAGTGGCATTCAAAAATATACGAGTAAAGCAAATGCGATAAGAGAGAGGGGCGAGTTTACCTCCACGCTCTGGGTGTGGGGAAGATGATCCCGGCCAAAACAGTAACTCCCGGTTAAATAATTATTACAATAATTACAAAAATAATTTCTACTGCCTACTCCAAGCAGGGAGGTAACGGGCTAGAAATGGGGCCCGGAAGGACCAAACTTGGGTTGACGGGCAGCGTTTTGGTGTAGCTTTAGCGGAACGTGTATTCACGAACATGGGGCCCACATGCTCATCAGCGAGTCCGAGTGGGCCCAGAGTGATACCGCTGTGACGTTGGCTCTTGGAGAGGCGCTCCCTGGGACGGCGGCACACTAGTTCTTCTCGTGGGAGGCCAGTCGACTCCGGTCTCACTTGTTGACTTTGCTACCCATGGATCTGAAGTTGCTATTTTACAACGCGTGACTCGGTGAAACTCGCTGCTGTGATCACTCCCGACGTCGGATCTATCAAAATACTTTGATCTAGGGCCAGAGAAATAATTTTAAATTTCTCGGATCTGGCCTTAATCGATTTTACAAGTTGCTGTTGAACAAGACCTGAAATCTCAGGATAGAAGTGATTTTTCCTGAGAACTGACGTTGACCGTGGACCAAAGTTCAGATATGGAAGTTAACTTATTCACAAAAGTTGTGGAGGTGGAAACAAGAAAAACGGGGATAATTTTTGTGACAAAGTTGGTGGAGGTTTCGATGGTTGAAGGTATTTTATACTGCTGGGTGGTCGGTTCTGAACTGCACATGACAGAACAGATTTGGGAAAAGACAACAATTTTTAAAAATAAAAAAAGGACTCTAGAAATTCCAATCAAATTCGTGGATGATGGGGTTAGTGGACAGAACTCCCAATAAAATTGGTGACTCAAGAAGAAAAGAGAAAGGGGGTCTAAACCTGGAAACATAGGGTTGCTGTGATAGGATCTGAACAGAAGATAGAACTGGAAGGTAGAAATATACGAAAATGGAAAAATAGCAAACAAAAGGTAAATGACTGGATTTTTTTTGTGGAGGCTGGGGTGGACGTGGATGACTCACCCTCCAAGTTTCGACTCGATCTGAGCTTCTGATGGAGAGCTAAAATTCAAGCTTTAAGGATCTATCCTGATGTAGATAGAACTCCGATGTTGATGACGGCGCACGATGGCAGTGCGATGGCGGCAGTGGCAGAAACAGAAATCAGAGGGGCAGAGAAGAAGGTAGAAGAGCATCACACCCTAGATTGAGTAGAAATCCATCCGTAAGGGGGGGGGGAGGAGAGAGAGGAGGAGGGCACACCCTTCTTTTGCTCCAACTAAATTCACAATTTTTCTCTTCATTAATTCATACAAAACACTATACATGGGTTTATATAGAAGGGGAGGAAGGGGGAGGGGGTTGGAATTCGTGGGAGAGAGGGGAGGGGTAGCATCTTCTTCCCCCATGTGGTCAATTGGCTTAAAAATATTAAATAAAAAATATCATTTTAATTGGGGGGCACCCCTTTGACTTAAGGGGAGGCATCTTGGACATTTTTCACCCATTTTCCCCCTTTGAATGGTCAATTATCTAGAAGCCCACCTTGGACCTTTGACTGGCCCCACATGGGTTTTAAGACTTAGGTGGACCAATAGGGAAGGAGATGGGGGCCCCTTGCTGGTCCTACTGGACTTTTGCACAAAAACCCAAAGAATCCTAGGGAATGACACATTGGCTTATAAAGCCTTACAATTGTAAACATACTTTCCTAAGGATATAAAAATAAACTAAAGGACATAAATGTAAAATAAAATGTTAGTGTTCTTGCTCTGATGTCCCCATTACCTATGCCGATGAACAAACCTACTGTCGATTTTCGTCATCATCGGCGCAATCGATGAACAAACCATCGACCCAGACCTTTTGTCCCGGTTGATAAACAAACTCCTTTGCTTCGGCATTCCCCATGTCGATGAACAAACCTACCGTAGATTTTCGTTATCATAGGCAAAATCGAAAAAGTAGCCTTTGGCTCAGACCCTTCGTCCCTGCTAAGAAATAAACCCACTCTTTGCTTCAAGCATCTAAAGACACACCGACAAGTATGTCATTTTCGGATCCCATCACCTTCGGCGAGATCTATGAACAAACCACTCACCTAACATTTCAGCGTTGCCGACAAATAAATCCCCTTGATCCTTCGGCATTCAGCCAATGATATTTCTTACCTAGGCTAATCGAGTCTTGTCCTCGGAGAAGTTGCACCATACTGGAGTGAACCCCCTATACCTTCCCTGAAGGCGTGAGCGCTCTCCTGCCCTAGCAACTAATGTATCCCAGGCTGGATGGATTAGCCACACGCCTCTACCAGAATTAGCCCAAAAGAAAAAAAATGATGGAGAAGAAGAAAGAGCTATAATTAGGCATCGAATGTGGAAGGCAAGAGTTGAACAAATTTCATTGCACAAAAAGAAGAGCACATAGTACTGCTGGGCATCCCTGGGAATACATGAAGATTCATAAGAAAAGAGAAATAAAACAACTACTGCGACGGATGACAGAAGGTGTCCTCAAATTCCAAGATCCCCAGAGAGGGATGGCGGCTTAGCTCTTGTAGGCATCTTGTTCAGTTTGCAGCATCGTCAATTTTTTCTCAAGGGACGTAGCTTGCCCCTCCGCTAGCTAAGCCTCCTCCATGTTTTGGATCCTTAGCTGGTCCACCTGCTCCAGCTCTGCTTCGGGCTGGGCAAGCTCAGCACGTAATTCAGATATCCAAGTCTCCAACAAAGTACTACGCTGAGTAGCAACATCAGTAGTATCCCGCACTCAACTTGCAGTTCCTCTCGACGACTCGAGGGCAGTTTGACAATCTGCCCGCTCAAACCTTATGGCCGTCAGTTGGTCCGCTAGGTCATGGCCGATGAACTCCCTACGGTTCACATATTTTAGCAACAAAATCACTCGCTGCGTCCAGTCTTCCATGGGACAGCCATAAGCTAGAAGTGTATGGGAGACGTGTTCTACCAGTCCCAGTAGTTGCACATAGGACAAGTCGGGGCGGGTCATGAAAGTTTGCTTCAACATCTCCAAGTTTTGCCATACCAATTCACTCGTTGATTGTAAACCGAGTGATGGCATATCTGAGAGGTCAAATTTTACTCGGCTATCGACCGCGGCCCAAATATTATCGTTCGGCTCTGAGGACGACGAAGGCCTATCTAGTATAGCACCAGCACTCTGACCAGTTCTCACGGATGATGCAGTTAAAGGACTTAGATGACAATAGTCTCTTTTCCGACCTCTGTTGAAGGCATCATGTCACGCCCCGAGACATATGTACTACAGAAGTAATATCGGGGAACGTTAGCAACCGGCAATACGCCTCAAGCTAGCAATATAATCAGAGCGCAATAAACATCCACATAAAGATAGAGTACATAATATTTGACCGAAATTCTAACTTTTATTGATAATAATGATCCATAATTACATAAAGTTGACTCATGGTCTAGTAGACTCAAGAAAAAGGAAGATTACATAGTAAGACTCAATAAAGTAAAAATTACATCATGACTCTAGACTACTTAAATACACTTGACATTCTAAGTCTTCTCTCGACCATCAGTCATCACTCTCGGACCCGTTGCTAGAATACTCCGAATCCGACTCTCTTGAACTTCCTGAAAAGATTAGAAAAGTAGGGTAATGACTACACTTGCCCAGTAGGTATCTTCGCACCAACATGGAGGCATGCTTAAAGTAATTACATTTTTGCTCTAGTGAATAAGGTAAAAGAAAATGCGATAAAACACTCGAACAAAATCCAAGTAACAAGACATGAATTATAGAGACATGAAGAATATGAATGGACAATAGAGCATGATCAAGTAAGATTTATGGTAAAGTGGCCTTTCATTAACAAGAATGTACTTCATAACCATAAAGGCGTCTAGAAAGATCAAGTAAGAATGTACTTCATAACCATCAAGTAAGATCAAGTAAGATTTAAGGTAAAGAATGCACTAGAAAGTCATGAACAAGAATGCACTAGCAAACATGTCAATTATCACAAGTTTGCCTCATGGTTTTCACCCGTCTATAAAAAAAGTACTCCCGGCGTAATGCGACACCAGTGTTCATCGTACCCCATGATTTTTAGCACGTTTCCGGCTATCTGTCGAGGGGGCTAGTGTGGAGCCCTTGGACACTGTCCGTGCCCGCTCTTGCATCTTCAAGTTACAGATCAAGCTACTTCCATGAGAATATAATAAAGTTCGGCCAATAATATTCAATTCAACAATAGTTTCCATGATAAGGTAGCCAAGGTAGAGAACGCACAATAAGAGATCATAAGAATTCCAAAGATGACTTAAGACAAGGTCGTGCTACGGAAGAATTCGGTAGCATAACGGCGTATTCTTTAACTTTCATAATTTGTTAGATAGCTTTGGAATAAAGTGTTAAGTTCTAGATAATTAATAGACCATCTAAGAACTTAGGAAAACCAACCCTAGGGTCAAACCTCGGGTTAGACATAGTTTAGACATAAGACGGTCAAGTCCGGACCGTTTCTGGACATAAGCGGTCTTTGCAGGACCGTTTCTATGAAGAGTCGACGCATGAAGAAAAGAAGGTCAACGCAGTGAAACTTCTGGACAGAAGCGATCGTGGGATGACCGCTACATGACATTGGTGGTCTCCTGATGGCAGTTAAATCCATGATACAAAAAAATGCTGGTAAAGTGCTTTCTAGATAATTGGGCTTTGAGGGTACAACCAACTCGGCATCCTAGTGGGAATCCCAGGCTCACGGAAACTTACAGAGGCCTTGAAACAAGATCACCTAGTCCGATGGAAGGAATATCCAATGGAGAGGATCACAAGTCCAAGAGGTGTGCTTATAAGTGCGAAAGTGTATCTAATGGCCACGCACCGGGGTACACATCATGTACTTAAGAAAATACTATAGATGAGAAGGGATCGTGGTAAAACAGTGATCAAAACATCACTTAAACAAGTCCATGAAAAATATGATCATTAGTACAAAATATATGTTTTGGCATGAAAGTAACAGAAGCTTAAAATATGCGTTTTAACCATGTCAGACATGCAACCTATCAAGGATAATGCACAATATAACCAATATTACAAATATGAAGTTAAAACTAGGAATAAAACCTATTTACAGAGGCTTAACATATAGTTAATAGGGTCAATCTGCAATCTATTTACAGTTAACTGGTTGTAGAGAACAGAAAGAAATAGTGGTCAGGGCAGGACCGCATGTAGGCGCTTAGCGGTCTATCGCAAGGCCGCTAAATACATATGGCAGTCTAATAGAAATCGTTTCTCATCTGTGACAGATAGAAGTAAAATAGGTCAGATAGGCCTTATTGTTAGCAATAGATAAATGAAAATCATGCTAAACAGAAGAATAAGACATGATTGTTGACACCCATTTTTTTACCGATAAGTTGAGTCATTTCTCTTACCACAGTTTTTTGATGTCTCGAGTTGTCAATCGCTTAGTAGGCTATTTTCGGCCTATTTTACGGGTACCTCCCTCCCTAACTTGGTCTGCTTCAATCCCGGGCTTAATGGGCCTTGGTTTGGTTTGATTTATCACGTTTTGTTAGTTTTTAAGCATCCAGCCATTGCGGGGTCTATCGAGTGACCGTTTACTTGTTGAGCGGTTGACGATTAACCGTTTACCTATTTATTGGATATTAGGGTGATTTTCTGAATTTCCACCGACAAAGCTTTTGCACGGTTCATAAGTAGCCATCCAGACCCATGGAACGATATTCTTATGACCGTCTAGTTCTCAGAGTCCCAGATTCGTTGGCTATTCGGATAATTATCTAATTATCTAATTTATTCTGATTTATCACCGACAGGCGTTGGACGGCTGGTTTTGGACCGTTCCGTGAGATGAGTGGTCCATTGGGAACCGCCTAATTCATGAGAGTCCAACGGCGAAAATAGCGGTCAGTTCGATGGATATTTGGATAATATTTCTTATTTTCTTAATTTCCACCGACAGATTGGACGGTCTGGTGACCGATCGCTCAATAGGTTGAGCGGTCTATCGAGTGGCCGCACAATGGTCCGATTGCTCAAAAACCAAGTGCTTTTCTCTCTCTATCCGTGATTTTATCCTTGATTTGTTCCAACCATTTCTCTGTGGTTTCTCAACCAAATGAGCTGTTGTTTCGACTGGTTGGAAGATAATTGCATTATCTATGGATTTTATTTTGATATCTCGAGCTAATATTCATTGGAAATCCTAATTTCGGGGCTAGTTCCTTAGGCTCTATAAATAGACCCTAAGGGCAAGCTTTGAAATGGGGTGGAGATTTCTGATCGACGGCGAAGCTCTACCGAATTGTTGAGCGACCCAAGATAGGGAGGTAGGCCTTCTACGTCTGCATAGGCCTCCGGTTCAGGGAGTACACTATTTGTTTGAGTCATTAGTTCACCGGTCCTACCGTTCGTTTTCCCATTACATGCATCCTTCTCTCTTCTTCCATTTACTTTTCTTCATTCTTTCGTCACATCACACACATCCTCCTATGTTTTTGGTGCCCCTATGGGTTTAAAAACCTCCAGCTATTCCCCATTTCTTTTGGTTATGATAGTTTCCTTCTCGTTTGGCATTTACTACACATTTTAGTTCTAATATTGGGTCCCTTTTGTGTTCTACACTCTGTTCGCAGGTCAGCATCAGCGCAACACGAGGCCCACTCCTCCTGGCCGACCGGGAAGGGTGGAGGTAGAGATCCCATGTTTTGGAAGCTAGTCATACAGAGCGGTCTTCTTCTATCCGTTTGAGGGACAGGGCGACCGTACATCGATCGTCCAGCTCTGCTCAGCGATGGATACCGAACCATTCTGCAATCCGTCTACTCTTCGTCCCACGTTCATCCTAGCGCTGCCAGGCGGTCTGTCGAGTGACCGCGCATCTTCAGGGCGGTTCTTCCAGAGCCGCACATTGCTGCAGTGCTATTCTAGGCGAGTGTCTCTCCTTTCATTCCAAGGTACGGTGTACTTGCTTACATTCGGCACCTTGGTGACGATCATACACATTCCACATCCTTTCTACCTTGTTATTTCTACGTTGTTTAATTCTTTACATTAGCATAGTAAAGAAGGGGTTGGAAGGGTAATCAAAAAGGGGAAAGAAAGAAAAAAACATGTCAACACCCACTTTTTTGGCGATCACGGTGGGACCCTTAGTGCCCTTCGTGTTAGTGTTTTACTGACCTGTTTGTGCGTTTTGTTAGTCTCCTTCTTTGAGTATTGCAGATTGTCCGTTGGGCCATCTCACGTTTCTGTTCTCTGGGGTTCACGCAGTCTTCTGTGAGCCGCTCTCTATTTTAAACGGCTGGATATTGGCCGTCCCATGATCATCACATAGTTGCTGTCGTGCCAGCCCTCCAGCGGTCCCTCTCCGACCGTTCACAACCTCCTGCGGTCTGATATAGACCGTCCATAATTGCTGGCCCAGGTACGTTGCAGTTTTTACATCTGTGATTTTTTTTGCTTTTCGGCGGTAGTTTCAGGTCCGTCTCAGACTCTGAGCGGTCTATCGAAAGGCCACCCCATCCAGGTACGCTTTGGAGTCTCATTCTCAAGTCATTTCAGCATTTCGTGTCTTTTCTTTATTTTTGGTGTTACTCCCTGCTCCTGCACGGTCCACTCCATACTATTTGTTGTCCCTGAACGGTCTATCTCAGACTGTGTGATACACTGAGCGGTCTCCATCAGACCATCCTTTACTGCTACAGTGCACCGAGGCTAGCATCTTGATCATTGGTTCATATCATTACATATATATATTTGGTGTTGTTTGATCTCCCCCTGCTGTTGTTCTATTACTGCATGGTTGTGTTCATCTCATTTCCTTATATTTGCTTGATTGCCATTGCTTGCTAGATCTAGGTTAGACTTTGCATGCACTCCGATGCACATAGGATCATACACACCTTTCATTAGTAGTTGCCTTCCTACCGAGGTAGGGTTTTCTCTCGTCCCCATACTCCTTGGAGCCGACTAGGGGACCTTGTCGAGGGCCTCCGTAAGCCCTTGTGAGTCGTGGATTCCTACATGGATGCCGGGCAGGTTGTACCGTACGACCCCCCAGTCTAGGGTTTGCATTAGAGAGAGAGAGTCATCTAGTGTCAGCCAGTTGCCCATTCCCTACCTTGGCTAGATACCTTGTGGTGGAGTGAACTTAAATCTTAATTAATTCACTAAGATCCAAGAAAGGAGAATTTATAAAATCCTGCGCGCATCATTTGAAACTTGGTTGCATTAATTGGTTGATTCTCATCTCAGCTCTCCCCTCCGTTGTTGCATTTAATTTGGGTTGTTAATTTTAGCTCTTTGCTTAGGGATGTTTGCTTACTCCTCCCCCATCATCATCAGTGTATGTGGAGCTGTTTCACACCTTCAGGATTGTCTCCTAAGGGTGGTTCGCCTACCCATTCTTATTTCAATCCCTTGTTCGATTCACCGCCAATTATGTCATCTTACAACTTCTCCCATCCCCCGGAGGATTCTCTCCCTCAGGGACTTCTGGAGGACCCACCTAGGGTCGCTCATGTGCAAGGGAGAGAGGGGACTGCCCCTCCTCTCCCAACCATTGTTGCTGAGGGTGCTCAACCCTCCCTCTCAGATCCATCCACTCGCGGCTCGGCCAGTCAGGTTCTCCAGATGATGGCCCTGATGGATCTTACTCAACTCCACCTGCTGAAATAGGCCTTGCAAGGGGCAGATGCCCCGCCCTCAGTACTTTCTTCTGGCATGACTGCTTCCATCACTTCCACACCCCCGATTGTTGGATTATGGGAAACCTCTGCAGCCCCCATCGATCTTACTCCCATCCGTCCTCAGGCTCTTCGATTCTCCACCATGGAAGCGGGCCAGGCTTCTACCTCGGCCCATCAATCATTTGATAAGGGGAAGATCTAGATCCCCTCCGTTTCTTATATTGATCCTTACACCATGTTCCCTCCAACATCGCAGGTCCTCGTGGCCCCGGTTGATTACGTCCGTCTGTAATCAGAGGCTACCCAATTCGCTCATGCAGATATGGGCCCTTCCCTGGCCCATTATCCATCTTATGGACTGCCCCCTCAGTTAGTCTATCCTTCGATTCCATACTCCGATTCGATCCTTCCTGTCGTATCCTCCCCTTCCCGGGAACGGGAACTTCTGGACAAATGGGCTGCCATACAGCAGCAGATTGTCCTCCTCCACAAGCGGGTCGGCCCACAATCATTAGCTGATGTCCCCATTCTTAACTTCAAGGACATTCATTTTCATCCTCAGCCCGAGCTCCCCGTGTATCGGAAGTATGACGGGAATGGCAACCCGTTTATTCATGTCAGGGAGATTCTCTATGAATCGGCGCAATTCTAGCATGACGACCACCTGATGGCGTATCTGTTCCGTCGATCCTTGGACGGGGTCGCCCTTGAATGGTTCTACACATTGCCTCTGGAGGAGGCGGAAAGTTTCAAGACCGTGAAGGAGAAGTTTATTCAGAGATTCCACGATCGGGTTGGGCCCGAGTATTCTTTCACCGACCTGGTTGCAGAAAAGATGAAGCCAGATGAAGGCTTTGCAGCATATGCCGATAGAAGGAGGCAGATGGCCTCGCGTGTGCCCGGGTAAATCCCGGAGGAAGAGAAAGTAAAGTTGCTGATTTCTAATGCTACTTCGACGTTCCGGAATATTTTGGCAATGAACGACATTTCTAACATGCACCAGCTGTACAGTCGGGCCCGATTTATCCAGACCCAATTTAAAGACTCCTATATCCATTCACTGTTCGAGGCCCAGAAGTCCAAGACCACCTGTAAATCCCAGGGCCCAGTTATTGAGGGAGTCCAAGTCAACGAGGAGGTCCGGGCTGTTCAATTCCCTAACCAGCCCGCTTCACCCCGTTTCCAGCAACCCCCACGCAACCCCCAGTTTGCTACTCTGCAAGCTCCCCGACCCACTTTCCCTACTCCTCAGCACCCATAACAACCACCTCCGCCACCACAGCCTCAACAGCCACCCCAGTACCACAACGTTCCTCCTCCCACTGGTTATGGGCCTGCTCGACTGGGACCCAAGAGGGTCAACTATCCTCCACTACCAGAAACCCTCCCCAACATCTTTTCAGCTCTAATGTACACTGGTGACATCCAATTGCTGCCAGAACGTCAGAATTGGAATCCGGCAGCCGATCAGTCAAGGTATTGCATCTACCATCGGCAGCCCGGGCACACAATAGAGAGATGCTTTCAGTTTAGAAATTTGGTGTATGATCTGCATGAGGGCCAGAGAATTGGTTGGGCCCAAATGCACAAGATAATTGAGGATATTAAAGAGAGATGGAGACAAGCCAGGCCGCAGCAGGCGGCACCCTAGCAGCATCAGTTTCAGTAACCCCTCCAACAACAACAACCACCACAGTAGCAGCAACAGCAGCAATACCTCAGGATTCATCAGAATCCCATGCCAAAACATCCGCCCGCTCCTCAACAGCAACAACAACAATTGCCGCCGGTACCGGCTCAAGTTAACGCAGTCCACCGCCCAGCCCCTAATGCTGGGTGGTCCTTTGATGATGAGACCCTCACTCATCTTTTGGCCTTCCACCATACCAATTCCCCCATGCCTCCTATTCCATCCATCCTCTGACCTACCACATTCACCACCACTCCACCTACTATCCCTTCCCGACCTCCTTTTTCACCCGCCACATTCCCCACCATTCCGACAGTCCTTCCGCCATCACTCGCCATACCCTCCATCATCACCCCTCCACTTAACCCTTCACCCATCACCACTCTACCAGGGCCGTCAGGCCAACCTCCGTCATCCTCACTCCCATTGCTACCCCTTCCACCTACCCCACTAGGCCAAGCGGGGGCCCATCAAGAGCCGTGCCAGCACGACACTGCGCCCTCCGGAGCGGGCGTCCCTTCCACAGAGTTTATCCTTCCTCCAGTGCGTCTGCACCCAACCCCCAAGTTCCTTTCCCCACAGCTGAAGAAGAAGTAGTAGACCCCGTGCCAGGAACGAAGTATGACCTACTACAGGACTTGGACCGGATGCCGGCCAAGATATCAATTTTGGAGCTGATCAAAAGATCCACACTACACCAGGATGGCCTCCGGGCTTTTCTACAGAAGGCTATGGTTAGCGAGGATTTTGCAGTAGACAGCTTGCCCTCAGTGTTGGCGACTATTACCAGGGGGCCTTCCATTACATTCTCCGAGTCAGAATTAGCACCCCCCAGAGGCACGGCAGATGCCACTGTGCATTACCATTTCTTTGAACAAAGTGGCTGTTGAGTCTACCCTAGTGGACACGAGAGCATCGATAAATGTGTGTTCACTGAGTACATTGCATGCCTGTAACATTTTAGAAGACATGCTTAAGCCAACACCGACCACAATTACAGCCTATGACAACTCCAGGCGAGCGTGCCACGGGGTCGTGACAGTCCAGGCTGAGCTAGGGCCTTTAGTGATGGATGTGGAGTTTTATGTGTTGGACAGAGACCCAATGTTCAAAGCTATTCTAGGTCATCCATGGATAGACAGTCTAAATGTTGTACCTTTAACTACCCACCAATGCCTGAAGTTTCCATTCCAAGGCCGGGTGGTTAAGGTAAAAAGTATCTCCAAAGTCCAGTCAGTCAATGCAATTACAGACAAGATTCTCCCCACTCTATGGCCGAGTAACATGCCAGTTCTTTTAGTGATGGACTTAAATTATTCATGGGCATATGCGTCACGCAAGCCCGCCATTGCGCCAGTAAACGTGAAGATTAAGTCCAAGATTAGAGATTCGAAAGGGTGGCATATGATTCTGAAGTTAGGCTATCAGCCGAGCCTGGGCCTCGGCGCGTAATTGTAGGGGTGGACTAAGCCCCTCCCTAAAGGCAGAAAGATGGGCCGCAGAGGCCTTGGTTATCGAGACTCAGCATTGTCCATTCTGGGAGACTCCAGGCCATTGACATGGGATTATCGTCAACAGTTCGTGAAAGGCCCATTGCAGCCCGGTACCTTGAAGAAGCCGCCGCCCCGTGCTGATGTGAAGATCGATGTTGCCTGTGATGTTGCTGACCCGCCGCCGCCACTGAAGGGGCTAGTGGGTGACATGGAAGACTTTTATCCTTTTTTGAGAAGCTGTTCAGTGAAGAAGAAGATCGTCCGAAGAAGGAGGAGATGCATCTAGTAAAGCTTTCTCCGGTGATGCAAGCCCAACAGTTACAGGAAGTAGGGAGCTCAGCTGTCACTTGGTCCCTTTCCCGCCTCATTTCTATTTTTTCAGAGGCTAACCTTTGTTCCACGCCCTCCTTTGTTGTTGTTTGATCCATCTATGTTCTGATTCTCTATTCGGCCTGAGAGACCAATTGAATTCTTGATAGTTGATTATCCTTGCGGACAGTGCCCGCCCATTGATCTGGTATCTAGGTGGTCGCCAGATGCACCTGCTGATTTGTCAGGAATGTGGTTCTGGTCTTCCAACCCATTCTTTGATGTGATTTTTCCAACCCTTTGCCCTCGGACTATTCCTCCTCCCCCCACCAATCCTTCCCCTTGCTGTGTGTTATCCACTGAAGTTGACCAAAAAAAATGCCAAATTTGAAACACTCATCTCAGTGGAAGATTATGATGTTTTCAGTTCGTCCTCTCCCCAGGGGCATGAGACCCCTGCTCCTTTCCTAGTAGATTTCTTATCTCCTAGGATAGATGTACAGCATGTAGAGTCTCCTAGGATAGTTGAGTTAGCTAGAGTAGAGTCTAGTTTGAGTCCAGTCGGCTCATCCACGTTTGCAGCGCGCCCTGTGATGCGTCATCCTAAGTCCGTTCCAGATAGGTTTCTGCAAGACTTGGCCCAGAGATGCCATGCCCTTTTTAAGTGCCCTGAGTTTGTAGAGACTGCCATTGTTTTAGGAGATGATGAGGAAATAGAAGGGGTGTGGAGCAATGATGGATTAGGAGTATATGAAATTGTAGATGAGAAGGACCCAGCCGATGATGGGGAAAGCGATGCGGATGACACTGCCGATTTGTACGCGTAAGGTTTGAAGAGATTCGACGAACCGTCCTCGGCAGTGGATGAACCCACTAAAGAAATTAATCTTGGAACTGAAGAGGATCCCAGGCCCATACTCATTTCTTCTAATCTCCCTCCTTGGGTTGAAGAGCAGATAATCAAGGTTTTGAGAGAGTATGGTGACTCTTTTGCCTGGTCCTACAAGGACATGTCGGGTCTTGACCCTGCGTTGGTTGAACATCGACTGATCCTTAAACTAGGGGCGACACCCCTTAAGCAAAGAGCAAGAAGATTCCACCCGCAAATGGCCTTGAGAATCAAGGAAGAGGTCGATAAATTGCAAAAGGCCAGGTTTATTAGAGTTGTTTTATATCCACAATGGGTGGCAAACATACTCCCGGTAATGAAGAAAGATGGAAAAATCTGAATCTGTATCGATTTCAGGGACTTGAATAAGGCATGTCCGAAAGATGATTTCCCGCTTCCTCACATTGACGTATTAGTGGATAACACGGCTGGGTATGAGGCTCTCTCATTCACGGATGGATATTCTAGTTACAATCAAATCCCCCTCGCTCCTGAGGATCAAGAAAATACCTCTTTCACCACGCCCTAGGGCACATACTGCTATGTCGTTATGCCATTTGGATTCAAGAATGCAGGTGCCACGTATCAGCGGGCGATGATGGCTATTTTCCACGACATGATGCATGTATACTTCGAAGCTTACGTGGATGATATCCTGGTAAAGTCGAGGTCCAAGGAAGAGCACCCCGCCATTTTATCAAAGGTGTTGCAAAGGGATAGCGAGTAGAAATTAAAAATGAATCCAAAGAAATGTGTGCTCGGAGTCACATCAGGGAAGCTGCTCGGGTTTATAGTTAGTAAGCGGGGGATTCAGATCGATCCGAACAAAGCCAAGGCTGTTATGGAAATGCCCCCGCCTAAAAAAATCATGGAACTCAGAGGTTTGAATGGGCGCTTGCAATTCATTAGGAGATTTATATCTCAACATTCGCAAAGGTGCCGCCCATTTTATGAATTGTTAAAGGTGAGAGCTAAATTTGAATGGAATGAACAATGCCAAAAGGCCTACGAGGATCTTAAAGTTTATCTTTCTAATCCCCCAGTTCTACAACCACCCGTCCCTGGGAAACCCCTGATCCTATACATTTCCGTCATTGAGGACTCCCTAGGAGCTGTCCTGGCTTAGGTGGATGATGAAGGAAGGGAAAGAGCAGCATACTACTTTTTGAGGTTGTTTAATCCCACTGAATCCAAGTATACTACCATGGAGAAGACTTGCGCAACACTAGTATGGGTAGCTCAGAAGCTCAAACACTATTTCCTCGCCCATGAGGTCAAGCTGATCTCTAGAATGGGCCCCATTCGTTACCTGTTAGAAAAACCTATCCTTTCTAGCCGATTAGCTGGCTGGTAGAGCTTCCTTTCCCAATTTGATATCACCTTCGTTGTCCAGAAAGCGATCAAGGGATATGCCATTACTGAGCATCTTGCTCATTCTCCTATCCCTCGCACTGATTCAATCCAAGATGAATTCCCTGATGAACACCTGGCAGTAATCACTCATCTTCCTTTTTGGTCTCTTCATTTCGATGGTGCTCTTAACTCCCAGGGCCATACAATCACTACGGAAGGAGTAACCATCCCTATTGCCTATCAACTCTCTTTTCCTGCCACAAATAACATAGCCGAGTATGAGGCTCTCCTTGCCGGTCTGAAGCACGCCTACCTCGTGGGCGCGCGATACCTTAACATCATTGGAGAATCTCAGTTGGTGTTGCGTCAAGTTTTGTCAACTTACCGCACCCGTGACCCCAAACTCAAGCCCTATCAAGATTTGGTCATGCTCTTGGCTAGGCAATTCTGGAAGCTTATCTATATTCATACTCCTTGTTCTCAGAACATCCTGGCCGATGCTCTTGCATCACTCGCTTCTTCTCTTTCATTCCCCCTCAGTCGCGCCACTGAAACCATTGTGGTCCAGTGGTTAGACGCCCTTTCCTGATGCGGGACGGATCACGCAACTTGACTCCAATTGGATATGCGACCCTCGGACTCTAAGCAAGCTCCCGATCGTCCCTAACAAGGGAAGCGTCGGACGTGTGCGGTTGAGAAACCGGCAAAGAGCTAGGGTGGTCAACTCACAAATTCGTGCCCGGATCGGGTCACGGGATGCTCTCGCTCTCTCTCGCAGCAGCGGTGATATAAAAAGTATAGCGAGCTATGATCCTAGCATGTTCTCTAGCAAAGACATAAAGAAATATATACGAAATAAAGTAAATGCCGAGATGGGAGCGAATACGATACCTCCATGCTACCGGGCGTGGGAAAGACTTCCCGGCCGATCTCGTACTCCCGGAACAATAAATATACAATAATTACAGCAAGACAAATTACTGTCCACTCTACGTAGGGAGGTAAAGGGTGACATGATGGGATCCGGGAGTAGCGGTTTCGGGTTGACGGGCTGCTTTGTGTGTTGCTTCGGCGGCACACGTATTCATGACTGTGGGGCCCACGTGCTGGTCTGAGGGGCCGTGTGGGACCGGGGTGGCACCACTGTGGTGGGGACGCCTGGAGGGGCACTCCCTGGGATGGCAGTATGCTGGTTCACCGGTCGGAGGCCAGGCGGCTCCGATCTTCTCTCGTCAGAGTTGCTAGCCACAGATCTGAACTGCTGTTTCCGACCCGCGCGTTCCGATGAAGTCCACTGCTGCGGTCACTCCCGACGTCGGATCGATGCACAAGAGATACCGATGGAAATCTGACTTGAAATCCTTCAATCTATGGCCAGAAAAAGAACTTCGAATTTCCCGTTGACGGCCTTTATCGAATATTCAAGCTGCTCGTTCATAGGATCCGAAATCTCAGGACAGAACTAAGTTTTCTCGAGAGTTGGCATTCACTGCAATGTAGAACTCCGAATCAGAAGATGAGCTCTTCATAAAAGTTGTAGAGACCGAATAGAGGAAAACGATGATATACATTATGAAAGGTTTGGTGGAAGTTTAGATTTTTTGTTGATTTTATACTGACCCGGGGTCGGATCTGGACAGCAAAGATAGAACTGAATTTGGGGAAAAGACATAATTTCTAAAAATAGTTAGAGGGATATTAAAATTCGACGAAAATTGGTGGAGGATGGGGATGGTGGAAAAAACCTCCAATAAATTTGGGGATTCCAAAAAAAATCAAAAAGAGGGTCAAAAGGGGGAAGAACTAAGCTTCTGCTACACAGATCTGAAAAGGGACATATTTGGAAGACAGAAAGACATGAAAAATAAAAAATATAAAAAGAAGGGGAAATGACGGGATAATTTTACTGGAGGGTAAGGATCAAGTGGGGAACCAACCCTGAAAATATCAACTCCAGATGATGTAAGAGCTGGGAGTTAAAATTCTCGTAGTGAACCTCTTTCCAGCAGAACAGAACCTTGGACAGCACTTCAGAAGCGGCTTCGCGGCGGCTCGATGGCGGCACGAACGGCGGCGGCAGCACCAGAGATAGAATATAGATGTAGAGGGGCTAAGATAGAAGGGGTTTACACCCTGAAATGTAGAAGAACCGGAGGGAGAGAGGGAGGGGCGCACCCAGCTCCAATGCTTACACACTTTTTTTCTTCTCATTAATTCTAACAAAATGTGAAAATACAAGCATTTATACAAAATGTAAAAAGACTCAAAATGACCTCAGATCTAGGGTTGAAAGGGTCACTAAGGGGATAGAATAAAATATTTCTCCCATGTGGTCAAAACACATTAAATAAATTCTAATCAAACGTATACAAATTCTATTCAAACTTCACCTACCAAGCCTAATAAGACAAGGAAGGGGGCACCCCCTTCATGGGCCTCCCTTGGGCCAAGTGTGGTTCAAGGCTATGAAACAAGCCCACTAACCCATGCTCAGCCTATGGACTCTCTCGCCTAGATGGCCCATGAGAGGGAAAAGCCCACTTGGGCCTTAAGTGACTTTAATGATCCATTATGAAGGCCTTAAGTCCAATATGATACAACCCCTTATTGGACTCTTCTAAATGCAACCCATTGATGTATACTACATGGAATGTGGCCCAATGGCTTGTTAAAAGCCTTACAAAGGAGCCCAAATGAAAAAAAACCAAACAAACACACTAATACAAGCCCATATACACTAATACAAGCCAATACACACTAATACAATCCATTAGCCTTTGATGCCCCCATCACTTCACTTCAGGATCTCTGGTTCGACAACCTTAGAAAGTCTGTAGAAAGGGAGGCGGAGAGGGAAGATGTGAAAGAAGTTTCATTGACTGAGCTCGAAGAGATCATCGAAGAAGAAGAATTGTCATGATATTATGAGATAGAGCAGTATTGCAAGGATGGTTCCTTTCCCGAGGTGGCGAACGCCAAGCAGCGCAAGGCCATTAGAAGAGCCGCCTCCCGATACACGATTATTGCTGGAGAGTTGTATAGGCGGGCTCTCAATGGGGTTCTAATGAGGTGTTTGGATGACGATGAGGCTCGGAAAGTAGTAGAAGCCGCTCACTCCAGCGAGTGTGGAGGGCACGTAAATGGACAGGCGTTAGCGAAGAAGATTCTTAGACAGGGCTATTATTGGCCAACCCTAGAAGAAGATTGATCCACCTATGTCCGTAGGTGTCTTCAATGCCAGCTTCATGCTGATAAAATCCACGCTCCGGCTTCTTCTCTCCATCCTCTTTCTGCTCCTTGGCCATTCTCGATGTGGGACTTTGATATCGTTGGACCCCTTGGTGACCCTAATGCTCAAGTTAAACAGAAGTCCTTCATTCTGACAGCTACAGAGTACTTCACCAAGTGGGTGGAAGCTGAAGCTTATGCAGAAATCAAAGCCACCACGGTATGCCGCTTCATCCTGAAGAATATCATCTCGCGGTTTGGAGTGCCAAGTGATATCGTCACCGACAATGGCCCTCAATTTGTTTCGTAGGAACTTCGGGACCTTTGTAAGAAGTTTAACATTTCATTGCATCATTCATCACCTTATTACCCCCAAGGTAATGGCCAAGCTGAGGCCACGAACAAATCCCTTCTAAAAATCATCAAGAAAACATGCGAGTCACACAAATTTACTGATTGGGCCAATAAACTAGTAGAAGCTCAATGGGCTTATCGCACCTCCGCCTGTACTCCCACAGGGTAAACTCCTTTTTCTCTCACCTATGAGATGGAGGCCGTACTCCCGTACGAGATCTTGATCCCTTCCCTAAGAGTGCAGCTAGACAAGGAACTTAATCACGACAAGCGTCGAGAGGCGTTGCTAGTCCAACTGGAACTCTTAGATGAGAAGAGGCTTAATGCGGCCAATCATGTCTCGGTTTATCAAAAATGTGTCTCGCGATATTTTCAAAAGAAGGTTATCGAAAGAAAATTCCAAGTGGATAATATGGTTTTAAAATGCAAATTTATCAGATCAGTAGGTCCCAGGTCTAAGCTGCAACCCAACTGGGAAGGGCCGTTTGTAGTTAAGGAAGTCTATCATGGTAACGCGTATTGTTTAGTGAACGCGGAAGGTGAAGAATTGCCGAATCCGTGGAATGGGCTATATTTAAAACATTTTTATCCGTAGAGTCAAACCAGCAACGGCTCGGCGGCGGGGTGTGCCTTCAGTTGATCTCAAAGGAGGACCCCCAGTCTAACATTTCACACACTACACGACCCCTGTGGTTCGGTTCTCTTCTTTTGCGCAACACCGTCTCTCCCTTGGCCATGCTTTGGGGAAGTGAAAATCCTTGTTTCTCTTCTCTCTCGGTTGAAAATAGGGGCAAGTGGCGAATAAGGGGGCGAGAACTGATATAGACCCCCCAATAAAAGTGGTCTCAAATAGGGGCAGTCCGTTATGACCTTATTTCGTAGGTTAAAAGAGCAAGAAAAAGAAAAAAAGAAAAGAATTAGAGAAAAGGGGTAAAAATCAAAAATCAAAGCTAAAAACTCGCAAGCTCGAAGCTCTAAAGAGTTTGAAAGTCCCCAAAATAATGAAACTAGGCATGGCAAGAGTGGCAGTACAGTTTCCCCGGCGGACGTGATGAGCCCGGTCGTATGCGTGCCTAGAGCGGATGTAGGTTCGATGACGGACGCAAAGCCCCAGCGCAACAGACCAAATTCTTTAAAAAGGGGGTGTCGTGAGAAGAACTCAAGCCCTAAAAACTCCAATACCTATTGCCAGCTTGTCTATCAAACTCTCATTTATTTTCCAAGGAATGGATCCCACCCTGGGTATGGCCTCGATAGTGTAGATTCTAAGAAAATCCACTTAGATCAATTAAAATAATAAAAGAATTAAAGCATGCACGAGGTGCTAATAAGGAGAGTGATCGCCAGAGACGCGAGGGCCTCAAATGATATAAGCAATAATAAAAGGGAGGGATAGCGAATATAAATACCTCAAATGCGGGGAGATTGTGAGTGCTCCTTTCTTTTCCGATCGGTCGGCCGATGAAGAGAGTTCTTCTTGTTGATTACCCTTGCAAAATTAACAACACCAATAAAGAATATGGATTAGAACCAAGGTGAGTGTAGCATCAAATTCATAATAAAGATGAGCATGAAAATCATGTATAAGAACACACCTTGTTGGGTGTTGGCCCTTAAACCCCTATGCAAAAGGGTATGGGAGGTATGATGAATGCAAAATATATGTATAAAGCAAAAGGAGTGCAAGTGTTGCACTGTGGAAATACGGCAAAGCAAGTGCAAGTGTTGCACTGTAAGGAAAGACTCAACGTGGTTGAGTAGTGTGATTAAGCAGGGGATGAACACACATGCATATGAACTAATGTATAAATAAAGAAAAAAAAGAAAAGAAAAAAGAAAACTGAGAAGCCTGTGATATGAAGGACTGCTCTCTATGTATGGCTTTGTTAAGCGTTCGGGAGAGAGGCCCTTCCAATAGGATGAAGCAGTGGACACAGGAGCTCCCTCCTGTGCCAAGTAGCAGCAGCATTACCCTGTAAAGAAAATCTCCCCCTTTCAATCGAATTCGGCCTCCTCCTGTTGATTAAAAAAAATTCCTCGATAGAGCCACGGGAAGCTCTATTTATAGGGCAGATTGAAGTTTAAATCCTAATACAATTAGGATAGCTTGATTTTAGCAAGAGATAATTATTGGAAGGAGTTCCTCCAGTCATGGAAAGCCATCGGGATCCTTTCCGAAGTGAAAAGGGGCTCAAAATGAGGAAAGAAGAGGTTTCTGGGAAAATCGGATTGGAATAAAAAATGACGCCTTGGAGACGGTCGTCTCTTAAAATGACGCCCGCGGAGGAAACGTCAATTTCAGAATTGACGACTTGCAGAGGGGCGTTATTTTTAATTCAACACGAATTTCGGTCGGATCCAGACTCTCAAAATACAGCAATGAAAATGACGACCGACACAGGGGCGTTAATTGAAAAAGACGCCTTGCACAGGGGCGTTAATCAAGATGATAAACAGCCAAAAAGAATGGACGACCGTGGTGTCGGGCGTCAATTTAATTGACGTCCGATTCAAGGTCGTTAATTCAAAAAATTCAAAACAGGGCCATTTCTCATTTCTCAATATTATTTTTCTATTTTTTAGGTGGAGGTGCATCTCAATGTGCTGATTCCAATTACTATTTTTTCGTATTTTTCTGACACCCGGAAGGCCACCAAATCACCTCTGAAGAGGGTTTAAAAATAATATTAAAATATTCAAATTGAAAATGACGCCCTTGCATATGTCGTTAATTCATTTTTTTAATTTTTATTTCATTTAAAATCAAAATAACGTCTCATGTTAAGTCGTTAATTCCAACAAAATTCTAAAAAATTCCCAGAAAAATCCAGAAAAATGAGAAAATGAAATAATAGACGCCCCTACTAATAGTCGTCAATTCTTTGAGAAACGCCCAAGGTTAAGCCATTATTTAAAAGACGCCCCACGTCAAGTCGTCAATTATAAAAATAGAGAAAAATTCTCAAAAAATCTAAAAAAATAGTGAAAAATAAGAAAAGGCAGAAAAAGATGAAGAAATCCAAGAAAAGTGAGAAAAACCACTCAAACAAAGTTAATTTGAGAGTCAAAATGGGACATTACAGGGTAATATGAGATGCACTCACAGTAACATCAATTTTGGTGTGTCTACAGCTGCCCCGCCTTGGCGTCTACTTTGCAAGGGAGCAGAGCGAACTGAAAAGTAGATACCAAGGTGTGATGAGACACGCAATCAACATCACTTGATGAGAATGAAATCAAAAGCTCGAGATGAAGTAATCTCGGGAAATTCAATGAAATCAACGATGTTTGGATAAAAGATGGAGTGTGCACGCGGGCACGAAGGAGAAAAAAGAAGATGATCAACTTCCAGGGCGGTGGAAGTACCCCAGGTCACAAACCTGTAGGTTTCACCATTGGGGAGCGGTTACCAGCCAGTGTGGACGTGCTGCAGCCAAGGTGGATCAAGGGAAAGGATTGAAATAAGAGGATAGAAATCCAAACAAGGAGCTTTCGAGAAAATGACCCAAAACAGCGACAAAACGAACTGAGGATTCCATTCAGCAATGAATATCTCATATCTGGAAAGATTAAGATCAATTTGACTCTCCAATCAGCTTATCAGAATGATTTTTCAACGTTGATTCAAAGTCCTATATGAATGCATGCTGGGTTTAAAGGAAAAATTAAAACAAATGAAAATATAAGATAATCAAGGATAATATTGTTAAGCTGCCCAGACTGGGTCAAGAAACTGATTTCGCGAGCTGATACTAAGCCGAAACTCGTTTATCTGCGCATCAACTCGCAAAAGGGAACCATCGTCCCCAGTCTTGGACGGCTCAACGGCCTATCCGTGTCACTAAGACTCCTCTGGAATCATCATTATTTTTGATGAAGGGGAACTCAGATTCCAGATTTACCAAAGCCACAAGGTCCTTGATATAATCTAATAGCGTATGTAACATATAGTAAAAATGCAATCAAGGGGATGGCGATAACAATGAGCATGTGGGGAACTGAGAAATGAGGTGCAAACACCGTGGGACTTGGATGATGATGATGCCCAGTCGGTGGGACCAAGAGCTTCTTATCCTGCGCTCAAAATTTCATTAGCCAAGATATAAGGAAGATAACAAGCAATGGATAAGGCATTTAAGCATAGCAAGCATAGCATGAATCAAAGCATGAAAGCAATCACAATATAGACATCAAAGCACTCAAAGCTTGGTGTGGATAGCATTCAAGCATGTATTAGCAAGGCTAAACATGAATTAAATCATAGCATTGCAAAGCATCCTTGTTTGTTGTTTGCCATGAGGATGACAATCTTGGCATGTGAGATTGAGATTGGATAATCAGGATCAAGTAATGCCCAGTGGCAGAGTGATCAAGTGAAATCAGCAGGAGTTTACTAAAATATTTTGAAAATGAACGATCAATTAATGTCTAGCAAATCATGAAGATGTGATCATTGTGAATATGGGGAGAATCAAAAGGTAGATGACAATGAATGGAGAGGACTCATCCCGTGCTCTTGGTCCTTACAAAATTCTTGTTCCTGTAAAAACACCATCAGAAAATACAATGCAATTTTTTTTGGATTTTGAAATATGCATATTTTTATGGGTTTTTTAAAAAAAGATATTCAAATTTTTATGGATTTTGGAAAATATGTGAATTTTTTTATGGATTTTTTTTGAAAATATTTGTATTTTTTTTAGATTTTGGTTTAGACTTTGTTAATGCAGCATCAAAGTGTGTTTTAAACCACTGGCTAGGGGTCCTTGTTCCTTCCCCTTTCACTAAAAACTACCCAAAGCCGGGCGTGCATTGAAGGTGGCGCCCTACGACCGGCTGTCCATGGTTAACAGTGCCCCTACCAAGGCCATACCCGAGAAACATTCGGTCTTGGAGGGAGAAGAGAAGAATAATTGGAGATAAGCTTTATGCAAGATGGGAGATGTCGGGACTTGAATTCCTTCCAAGGTATTTCCCCTCAAAGAGGTAGTCTGTTGTGCCGGAGCTTTGTGCCTTTGATTTTTAGACCCTTGACATGCATACGATCAGGGTTTTCCCTGTGGGGACTTTACCACTCTTGTCATGCCATAATTCATACTTTTGAATTTTTTCAAAATTTTGACTTGATTTTCATAATAGCCCTTTTGGCTAGATGTATCATGAAATTTGATTTTAATTTGGGTCAAGACTGCCCCTATTTGAGACTTCTCTCGTATTGGGGATTACCTAGGTTGGTCATCTCATCCGTCAACCTCTTGCCCCTGCACTTGGCCGAGTAGAGAAGAGAAAAGACTTTCAGATATACTCATGGCATGGCCAAAGTAGCAACGATGTTTAACCAAAGGAGCCGGCTAAGGACGCCGTGAAGTGTGTGGAATGCGCAGCTAAGGGTTGCTCTTAACAAGCGAGGAGAGAATACCGAACTTCTAGCACAGGGTTATTATTAACCAAAGGTGCTGCAAAAGTAAGCCTAAAGACTCTTTTGATGATGATTCAATTAAACAAAGGCCTAAGATAAAGGTCTAAAACACCACTCTTAATCTTGTTAAGAAGCACTTCATTTTGAAAATCATGCGTGAAGCAATGACATAATGATATCATAAAAATGCTTACTTACGTCAACATGTTACCATGCGATCTCTGTTGAAGCAGCTGCTCAGAGGCGAGGTTGATCATCGTGGGATTGTCCTCATTGGCAGATAAAAGGATTGGAAGTAAAGGATTAGGAAGTGGCTTAACAAGAAGGAGTGGTAGTTAGACCAGACCCAGATGAATAAGGAGAAAAGGAAGAGAGGTGAGGGCTAGAACTCCCTCGCTAAGGCACGGAGACCCTGATCACATGGAACATTCTACAGAAGAAGCGGAAAATCAAGAAGAGGAGTGAGGACTAAAGCCTCGGAAGCAGTGAGAGAAAGGGCAGATGCCCAAGGCAGTGGATGTGGAAGAAGTTGGGTCGGACCCATGATCAGGAGGAATTAGAAGAAGAAATTGATAGATGGAAAGAGGCGGATCCGGAGGGTCCGGAGGCTGTGAAGGAGAATCATGAGTGGAAGAAGAATCCGGAGGCTCCGGAGGGATAAAATATTGAGGGACGCGGGGCCCTGGGAAGAAATAAGGAAGAAGATGATGAAAAAGGAAGAAGATGACAAAGGACGTGATATCCCGGAGGAGCAGGAAGATGAAATGGAGGAAAGATGGAGGGTCCGGAGGTTCCGGAGGAAGAAGATGCCGAGGGACGTGATGCCCAGAGAAGCGTGGAAGAAAATGTTCAAGAGGTTCCGGAGGGTCCGAAGGGAAATATCGAGGGACGCGGTGCCCTCGGAATGGAAAAAGATGATAGAAAAGGAAGAAAAGAATGAAGGACATGATGTCCCGGAGAAGCAAGAGGATGAATTGGAGGAAAGATGGAAGGTCCGGAAGTTCCGGGGGTAGAAAATGGAAAGGGGCGTCATGCCCAAGGGATTGAGAGAGGGGTGAAGGATCTGGAGGTTCCGGGGGAAGAAGATAGAAAAGGGCGCGATGCCCTGGGAGAAAGTCCGGAGGTTCCGGAGGAAGAAGACGGAAAGGGGCACGATGCCCAGGGAGAATCAGTAAGAAGCCCAGAAGATCCGGACTTAAGGGTGTGCAGGGGCGCGATGCCCAAAGAGCGAGATCCGGAGGTTCCGGAGGAGGAAGATACCATGGGACGCGATGCCCAGTGAGGACGGGAGAGAAATTCGGGGAGTCCGGATGCAATGGTTGGAAAGGGGCGCGATGCCCTGGGGGAAGATCGGAGGGGGCACAATGCTCGGGAAGTGTAAGGGGACATGGAGATAGAGGCGGAAGATATAGGAAATGTGGGGGATCGGAGGTTCTAGAAGGCGGGTAAGACACGAGTTTGGAAACCCGGGAAGAAAAAAGTGCATGTGGATGCAATAGAATGGATGCGATGAATGCATGGATGCAACAGAATGCATGAGATGCAAAGAATATGAAGAACATGAAGGGAGAGAGGATGCGATCCTCCTCCTTACCCCTGGAGTGGCCCATGAAGAAAATGCGATAGACAAGAATGTGGATGGCGTTGAATGGAAGGTGGGTAGAATAGTGGAAAGCCCTTTGGCACCAAGATAACCGCCCCTCCATGGCAGTGAAAGTGTATAGCCAATCGGCCCAATGGATAAAGCAAGAGCCCATGATGAAGCTTCAACAATGAATGACAACTCCCTTGGAGAGTGAAAAACAATAGTGTGAGAGAGTTGGAAAGTTGGGATAGGAAGCATCATGTTGCCCAAGGATTGTAGCGTATGAAGAATATTGATCAAGGTGGGCGTTCGTCCCTTGTATGGAAGAAAAGGTTCAAGATTTGAAAGTTGGAACAAGGGGTGCCCTGCCCGGCCCTTTGGGTGGCATCAACGCTTGGCATTCTCTCTTAGTGAGCAGTGGCGGGGACTTGGCCTCTTCAACCATGCTTGGCACAACAACCCGGATTGGCATTCGACAAATAAGCTCTTGCATCTTGAACATCATGGCCGTGGCCAAATCTTTCTTTTCCGGCTCTTGATCATCTTCAGCACAAGTACTTACAGAAGGACACCCGTTCCGAGTAGTAAAGGGGGGTGAAGCGGAGGCGGAAGGTTCCATGGATGGTGGAGGTATAATGGAAGGTGTTGGAGAAAGGATGAGTGGAAATGGAGGTTCAAACACGTCGAGCTTCCCCCTTTGCTCGGAAGCAGTCGGGGTTGGCTTGAGTGCAAAAAGGGGTGGATCCTGCTCAGGATTAGCCATGGGTGAGGGTGAAGGGTTAAGTAGTGGAATAGGAGTGGCTAGGTCAGGGGTTAAAGGTATAATGGAGGGCCGAAGTGGCGGTAATGGGAGGTTAATTGAGGAAGGTTCGGTGGTGGGTTTGCTGGAGGCCGGTGTTGTGGAGGTTGACGGTGGAGTTGACGGAAGTTTGGTGGAAGGCTCGACGGAGGCTGGTGTTATGAAGGTTGATGGCATAGTGGGAGGTATAAAAGAAGGGGGTTTAGTGCGGAGGAAACGCCGCATGTGGCGAATGGTGTTAGGGATAGAAGGTGACTCATGATGTGTTGGTGTGGGTGATTGAAGTATCGACCCATCATCGTAACACCAGTAAGTCTTAGAAACGGGGGTTGGATTGGGGATGGTGGCTTCGTCCTGAGCAAAGGGTTCATCAAGTGGTAGCGAAGGGAGAGGAAAGCGTAGGAAACTCGGAAGGGGTGCTTGCAGAGCTTCGTCGTATGCCCCCTCAAATTCTTCAATCGCCGGTTCTTCATTAGCAGGTTCAAGTGGACACCGTAGTGAAGGCGTGTATGTGGGTGGTGGAATGTAATGGTATTGTGTATGTGGAGGTGGAGGGCCATATGCGTGAATTGGGTGAATGGGTGGAGGATGGACGGCGTCCACTTGAACGTTGAAACCCGCCGGCTCTTGCTTGCTCGCACTGTCGATGCCGTAGCCGTCTCTCCTATCCTTCCAATATTTCTCCATCTTTGTAATGTCATTCAGAGCGGCGTGGAGGGGATTGACTGGAGTAGAAGGAGCGGGCCGTGGGCTCGTAACCCTCTTTAATTGTTCCTCCAACGAAGTGACTTTGTCGAGAAGCGTTTGTTGGAGGGGCGTGACTTGAGCAACAGAGGGTTGGCAGGGCCTTGAAGGAGGGGCCGCATAAAAAGGCCGTGGAGGGGGCGTGATGAGCTGACCCAAATGAGGACCCGGCCGGGCCGGGTTGGAAGGAACAGATGGGCCTTGGGGCCGTGAATAGGGAGGAATAGAAAGAGGCGGGTGATGGGCCACCCGAATAGGAGTATGAATAGAAGAGGGAAGTGGGTGATGGGCCACCCGCATAGGATTGGAAGGAGGATGAGAGGAATGAGATGCACCCTCAACAACGGCCTTAAGGGCTTGGATTTGTTGAGGGGTGAGATGATCTAATGCATGCAAGATCTGGGAGACCTTCTCATCGTCGGGAGGAGACGGTCCCGTAGGAGTAGTGGCTCGCGATTGAATCGGGGGACCATGAGATTGGACATTGCCCATGGGTCGGGCAACGCCATAAGAATGAGGGCGTGGTCCCTTGAAAATATGATGAGAATTATGATGTTGAGATTAAGGAGTATAGGATGTGCTAGGTTGTGCATCCTCATTAATATAATTAAGATTAAACATGTTATTTTGTCTATCAAGGTAAGCCATTATGCAATCAAAGTTCAACAAAACAATTTGCAAAGAAGCACCCAAGTTGGAATGGTTACCGTTGATTTTTTGTTTATTTGAACCTTTGTGAATTAATGATTTTTAACAAATTGACGTGATCACTCAAGGGATGAACCTAGTTTCAAATGTGGTTTTCTCCGGTGCCAACTAGAAACACTCTCTCACCGTGCATAGGCGAACTAAACCCAGGACTTCAAAGGTACAACCTGCCCAGCGTCCGTGAGGGAATCCACGGGTGCGGGGACTTACGGAGGCTTGGTTTAGGAATTTCCGATCCAATGAGACAGAATGCTCAATGGAGGGTCCTTCCTTCACCAAGAGGGGTGTAAGATCTCCTAACAATGTGGGGAGAGGAGGTCTCCCAAACCAATGCAAATGGATGAATGCAGCAGGCAATATCAAGCAGATAACAACACAGAACAAAATGACGACCTGGGAAAGGTCGCTATATCAAGAAGTAGCGTCTGAGCGTCAGTCGCTAGTCACTGCGAAAAGTGCAAACAGAGGAAAATAGCGCCTTAGGATGAGGCGCTATATATAGAATGGACGCCCGGGAGTTGGGGCGTCAATTATCAGTAATCCAGATGAATAATCAATGAAAATCAAAATAACGCCTTCCAGTAAGGCGCTGTACGAGTGAAAGACGCCTCTGACAGGGGCGTCCAAAGAAAATGACGCCTTGGTGTGAGACGTTATTCTGGAAAATGACGCCTCAATGAGGGGCGTTAATTCCCAGAAACAGTCCAACGGCCAGAAATCTCAAACAGTGATAGAAATACCAATAGGAAGGAATGACACTCACAATCACAATATAAGAGTCATGGCAATCAATAAACATATGAACTAGGATATAGCATGCTCATCATTTTTTTTAAGAGATGGATAAATGGAATTTCTAAAAATCTATCAAACTAACCAATCACATAGGGAAAGTGCTACGTGGAGCACAAAAGGAGGCACACCGTGGGTGCAAAAGGGGAGATGGCACACGTGGGTGCCCAAGGGGAAGGGTAATCAAAAGAAAAATAAAAGGGGTCCCACCGTGATCGCCAATTTGTAGATTCTAAGAAAATCCACTTAGAACAATTAAAATAATAAAGAATTAAGCATGCACGAGGTGCTAATAAGGAGAGTGATCGCCAGAGACGCGAGGGCCTCAAAGGATATAAACAATAATAAAAGGGAGGGATCGCGAATATAAATACCTCAAATGCGGGGAGATTGTGAGTGCTCCTTTCTCTTCCGATCGGCCGGCCGATGAAGAGAGTTCTTCTTGTTGATTACCCTTGCAAAATTCACACACACCAATAAAAGAATATGGATTAGAACCAAGGTGAGTGTAGCATCAAATTCATAATAAAGATGAGCATGAAAATCATGTATAAGAACACACCTTGTTGGGTGTTGGCCCTTAAACCCCTATGCAAAAGGGTATGGGAGGTATGATGAATGCAAAATATATGTATAAAGCAAAAGGAGTGCAAGTGTTGCACTGTGGAAATACGGCAAAGCAAGTGCAAGTGTTGCACTGTAAGGAAAGACTCAACGTGGTTGAGTAGTGTGATTAAGCAGGGGATGAACACACATGCATATGAACTAATGTATAAATAAAGAAAAAAAAAGAAAAGAAAAAGAAAACTGAGAAGCCTGTGATATGAAGGACTGCTCTCTGCGTATGGCTTTGTTAAGCGTTCAAGAGAGGCCCTTCCAATAGGATGAAGCAGTGGACGCAGGGAGCTCCCTCCTGTGCCAAGTAGTAGCAGCATTACCCTGTAAAGAAAATCTCCCCCTTTCAATCGAATTCGGCCTCCTCCTGTTGATTAAAAAAATTCCCTCGATAGAGCCACAGGAAGCTCTATTTATAGGGCAGATTGAAGTTTAAATCCTAATACAATTAGGATAGCCCGATTTTAGCAAGAGATAATTATTGGAAGGAGTTCCTCCAGTCATGGAAAGCCATCGGGATCCTTTCCGAAGTGAAAAGGGGCTCAAAATGAGGAAAGAAGAGGTTTCTGGGAAAATCGGATTGGAACAAAAAATGACGCCTTGGAGACGGTCGTCTCTTAAAATGACGCCCGCGGAGGAAACGTCAATTTCAGAATTGACGACTTGCAGAGGGGCGTTATTTTTAATTCAACACGAATTTCGGTCGGATCCAGACTCTCAAAATACAGCAATGAAAATGACGACCGACACAGGGGCGTTAATTGAAAAAGACGCCTTGCACAGGGGCGTTAATCAAGATGATAAACAGCCAAAAAGAATGGACGACCGTGGTGTCGGGCGTCAATTTAATTGATGTCCGATTCAAGGTCGTTAATTCAAAAAATTCAAAACAGGGCCATTTCTCATTTCTCAATATTATTTTCCCATTTTTTAGGTGGAGGTGCATCTCAATGTGCTGATTCCAATTACTATTTTTTCGTATTTTTCTGACACCCGGAAGGCCACCAAATCACCTCTGGAAGAGGGTTTAAAAATAATATTAAAATATTCAAATTGAAAATGACGCCCTTGCATATGTCGTTAATTCATTTTTTTTAACTTTTATTTCATTTAAAATCAAAATAACGTCCCCTGTTAAGTCGTTAATTCCAACAAAATTCAAAAAATTCCCATAAAAATCCAGAAAAATGAGAAAATGAAAGAATGGACCGCCCCTACTGATAGTCGTCAATTCTTTGAGAAACGCCCAAGGTTAAGCCGTTATTTAAAAGACGCCCCACGTCAAGTCGTCAATTATAAAAATAGAGAAAAATTCCCAAAAAATCCAGTAAAATAGGGAAAAATAAGAAAATGGAGAAAAAAAGGAAGAAATCCAAGAAAAGTGAGAAAAATCACTCAAACAAAGTTAATTTGAGGGTCAAAATGGGACATTACAAGGTAATATAAGATGCACTCACAGTAACGTCAATTTTGGCGTGTCTACAGGTAGAGGCACCGTTAAGCGAAATTGGCCCCGGCCACTGGCGGTCCCTTTTAGCACACGTTGGACTTGGGAGACCCCTAGTAAGATGGGAGGTTCCCCGTCGTTAGGTTTAAGCTGTTAGGGTGCTAGGCCCAGATACAGAGGGGGGTGAATGTATCCTTCTATTAATAATGGCCAAAATAAAAACTCAGATGCTAGGCAAGTTCCAGAATTAGGCTAATTCGATTGAACATAATAACAAGCAGTAGGAGCGTGCCTATCCAAGCATCTAGCGGAAGCAAACCAAGCAATCAATCCACTGCTCAATAGATTTTTTAGGTGGTTCGGTCCTCCAGACCTACATCCACCCCTCATTCCCAACCGGAGTGAGGCTTCACTATCCAATGCTAGAACCAAGCAGACTCAGTCTGTGAACAGTTGCTGCCACACAGCTTGACCAGGGGAACAGCCTCCCCTCTTCCTCCCAATCGGAGGGACACCCCAAGTGACTCCCAGCCACTTGGAAACTAGAGACCGAAGTCTCTCTTCCACCAGACCGGAGGGACCCCTAGACTTGCTACCCACAAGCCCAGAACCAGAGACAAGTCTCCCTTCTTCCAAACCGGAGGGAACCCACAAGTAGCTCCCAGCTACTTGCAACCGGAGATCAGATCTCCCTTCTCCTGACCCACCAGAAGGAACCCGATCCCTAGCAGCGCAATCGGAAGAACGAGAATAACCAAATGAAAAATAAAAAATAAAAAATGGAAAATACACAGTAATCGGAAGGCTGTAAATGAAGAATAAGAATGTAGCTCTCAAAGGAGCAAATCTGGTTTGGATTTAATCCAGACGCCAGAGGACAGATCTTCAATAGCTTCTTCCTTCTTCTCCACGAACTCTCTCTCTCTCTACTTCTTTCCTTCCTCTTCTTTCTTCTTCTCAGCTCACGCAATCTTTCTCTTCTGCTCTCACTCTCTATTTTCTTCTCTTTCGCAGGCTCTCCTTGTCTTTTCTCTTTCTTCTTCTTCTTGTACTTCCTTCTTCTTTCGCTCACTGCTTCTCTTCTTTTTCTGGATCGAAGGACTTTCTGCTCTCCAGGCTTCTTCTTCGACCAGTCTTCTACAGAGGATGAAGACTCGTATATATAGCAGCAGCAGGCATACTGGGCGCGTGTGGCTTCCACATTTCCTGCCCTAGAAATTTGGACCACGTGGCAGCATCCTGGTATCTCCTCCATCCTTGGATCACGAGCCAGGCACCTCGGATCACGTGCCCTTCATTAGTATGCTCACCAACTGGAGTTGAGGTGGCGTCAACACACTTGCTCCAAAGGGTTGACGCAGCCTTCAAAGACATTCGACCAGCAAAACTCAAGTCTGCTGCGTTGACTCCATCAGCCTGCTGCGTTGACGCATCGGTGATCCATTGATCAAGTCTTCAACAGATAGACGTGCTGCGTCGACGCTCTCAACATGCTACGTTGACGCATTGGTGTTCCAGCTTCTGAACTTTGATCGCTTCAGCCCTCTCACGTTTCGTGTGGAGTGCGTTGACGCATTGTGCAACTGTGTCCACCCTCTGGTCACCTTGTCGATCCATCAACCTGCTACGTCGACGCCACTTGATGAATGCGTTGACGCACCAGAGTAATCCAGTAAGCCATTGGCTCTCCCTTCGTAACTGCTGCGTCGACGCTGCTCTATTTTGGCGTTGACGCAGTGAAATAACTTGTGAAGGTCTCTGCTTCGTGGAGTCAACATTGTGGATATCAGTGAAGGATTCGTCAACGGATGCGTGGACGCTTTAAGCTCCCAGCGTCGACCCTGTTCCCTTCAACAACAAGAATGAAGTCATAAGATCTAAGTATGTACATTGTAGTGTATATACTTTGAAAGAAGCAGTCCAATGTATATACTTCAAGAACTCTAGACAATGGACGCTGTACAGACTTCAGATGCTACAGTCCAATGTATGGACTTTGACGAAGTGAAGCAGTGTACAGACTTTGAATCAAACCAATGTATAGACTTGAATGGGCATGGAGTGTATAGACTTGGTTAAACAAAGTCCAGTGTATAGACTTGGTGAACTGACTCCAATGTACAGACTTGCAAAAGTGAGCTACAGTGCCAATGTGTAGACTTCACGCTGTACAGACTTTCCAAAGAGGACGTAACGCTGTACAAACTTGAGGCTTTGAACGTTGAAGGCACAAGACGATGTACAGACTTAGATTCTAGACCAGTGGCTGTACAGACTTTGAAAGAGGACCAATGAATGGACTTCAGGTGAAGATCAGTGTATGGACTTGTGAACAACCGATGAATGAACTGAGGGGTCGACCCATCAGCACAAGGGGTCGACGCACCACAGACCAGACCAATGAATAAATGCAGCAAAGTTAAAGAGGCACCAAGCGTCAACGCATTGCCCAAGCAGCGTGGACGCAGTAGTACAAATATTTCTTACTGCTACCTCTGAAGTGCCTTGGCAGCGTCGACGCTACAGTTCGATGGGTCGACGCTGCAATATCAAACTTCAGTCTAAGGAGCAACAGTAACATGACTGAACATAATCAAATATGCAATGCCATATCAGAACTTATGAAGATGACTCACAGTGAATAACTCACCTCAAAGACCAATCATCAAAACCACCATTAAAACCATCATCAAAACCACAGGGGCACAACAATCTCCCCCTTTTTGATGATGGCAACACTACACAGTGAGTCAATCTGATGACTCAAACTATTCTCCCCCTTTGACTTCATCAAAAAGAAAATAGTTTGAGAAATTATAGCATGTATAAAAAGTCAGTCAATTTCTCCCCCTTGCAAGAACATGATTCTCCCCCTTTAAGAGTTTCAGTAAAAGCATGAGTTAGAGATGATCAAAAGGAACCTGCATGCACTGATTGAATGATATTCTCCCTCTTTTGCAAACAATCTCCCCCTTTGGTATAATCAAAATAAACCATGGGAAGGGGTATGAATGTAGATGCAGATACCAGAAATATGAATGCAAGAGCACAATTCTTCTCCTTCTATGCAGCATGATGCATATGACAAGGAGGCTCCCCCTCAATAAATGGAACCTTATGAAATGAATGAGAAGGAGACCATAGGGGCATACAAGGATAAGTTCAGGTCAATGAGCCAAGGACAATGAGCAAAGGAATTTCAGATTAGCTTCAAACAGAAGGAATTCAATCAGATTTTCAAGGAAATGTCATTCTCATAAATCCAAATCAGAATATTTCAAAGTCTTCCATTATAAGGGCTTATGAATGAATTTTATTGATCAGCATGGTTTAAACATGATGTATGCAGAGTTTATCAATAAAATTCTGTATTGATATCTAAAACCATGGTTTAATAAAAATGAACCAAGCCCTCATATTTATCTTGATAAAACTCCCTTTCTCTTACACAATCAAATTTATTGACTTCTTTCGGAATTACATGCATCAGTATTGAAATCAAGCAATTATGAAGTAATATGATTTTGTCTAGGGTTGTAGTAATTTGATTTTAGCATCAATATTCAGATATTTCAATTCGTTCAACAATTTTTCATGCTACAAATTTTACGAGCACTCTAGTTCAGTGCACACCTTGTAACTAGAGGATATACCTTGATCAGAGGCCAATATCCCTAAGCACTTAGTGTGACTAACTGTCATGTTTTATATGAACAGAGATAGCATTTACATATCATGACACACTGTAAATCATTTCTTGATGAGTGAGTTATATTTCTCAGTGTGCATGCCATTACTCTGCCTGAATTTTAATTATTCTTAATCAGAGTTAATTATGGTACCTCATGACACAGTCCTTTGGACATGTGTTTCTTAGTGACCAAGGTCATTGCTCTGACAGAAAATACCCTTTAGACATTTCAAAAAAAATCATTTACTTCAAATCAATAACAATTTCATGTACTTAACCAAATAAAGTCATGTATTCAATTATGCATATTTCAGAAGATTTTACAAGACACAGCATGAAATAGATGGTTAAGGTTTATTAAACATGCTTCAGATATTTTTAAGAGATTTTAAAGCCAAACTCGTTGAATACATTAAACTTAAACCACATGAGTTATTTCAGTCATTCATAAAAACGTATAATAGAATATTTCTAGTTCAAGAATTTTTCAGATTTATGATTGAGATAGTCACATTGAAATCTTCATGACAGACTGATAGATTTCTGAAGCTAAATGATACCAATTGATAGGAGAGATTTCGAGGCTCAATGATTTCTGATATTATCAAGGTTTGTCAACTAAGATCAATGATGAAGGGTATGCAATGAATTCTCACATGAGTATGCATTTGACAACCTATATGCAATGCATTGACTCCCCCTCACAATATGCATTCAAACTCACTTTTTGGCATTTTCAAATATAAGGAAATGCAATGCACTATATGTATGCAAAAACATGCAATTAACTCCCCCTGAAAATATTGTAATATTTGCATTGAAAATCTGAACATATGATTCCAAATGATATTGTGACTTGTCCACAATCAGACTGTCCTATCAGCAAAGTGACCCATGGTACTAGGCGGAGCACTTGGTCTAAAAGACCACCTCACACATAGTAAGAACCTCCAGACAGACTTCCCTGCCTTTTAATACCTTACCATTTATATACCAATGAGGTCAATCATGATAATTCTACATGGGCAGCATGCATGGATCAAATTTCAGCTAATCAGATTTTTCAGAATGCAATGGATAGATTTTCACTGAACTATGCAATAGACAAATTTCAAGCCACATTTATAAGTAGTTCAGATTTTTCCAAAAAATTCGGAATGTAATTTCTTTTCAGAGGTTATGCATTTCAACAATTATCAAACAACTACAAATAGCAGATATGCAAGAATTTCAAAATAGGAGATGCAGAGAAATTACCTGAAAATTTCAGAAGGGGTTTTTCTTTGAGTGCCTTGGTTTATTTCCCCCTTTTATTCCTCAGCTTCCAAGGCACACCTGTAGCAGACACATCATTTTGATGTAACAGGTACCAAAGAAACCTTGGGTCCTGGTTTAGTAGTGACACTCCTAGCAGGTTTTCTCAACAGATTTTTCGCATGTTTATCATCACAACACATGATATGACGATTATACATGGAATGCCCTATCTGCCCACAATGATAACAAGAAATAACAGATTTCATGTTCTCCTTGTATACATCAGCATTGGCGTGAACATGGTGTGAGTGAACATGATTAATTCTGTTATTGACATGAAAATTTTTCTTTTCATAACCGGCCAGCCAACAGTTAACAGCTCTGTGGCCTGACTTTCCACATTCAAAACATATAGTGTGTTTGCTTCTAGAACCAAACTTCTTTCTATCAACAATGTTTTTATTAACAGGGAAATCAACAAATCCAGAGTTAGTTTTCTTTCCCTGAACATGCCAGCAGAAGGCAGCAATGTGACCAAACTTCCCACAGCAATAGCATTGAATTTTCTTTTCCTGATCAGTAGAATGTTTCCTAAGATGATTTCTAGGATACTTTCTAACAGCATTTCTTTCATCATTTATCAATGCTACACAGTTATGCATAATATGGCCAACTTTCCCACAATAGTGACATGTTATAGCGTTTTTATTCACATTCACTTGTTTGACAAGATTGGTATTCTCATGAGAGTGTGAATGTGTGTGTGAGCAGTGAGCAGCATGCACATGTAAATCAGAGACATATTTGGACTTATTCAAATCAACATTTTTCTTTTTCTTTTGTTTTTGAATCTTTTTCTATTTCTTATCTGAGTTTTCAGCCTTCTTAGCAGTGAATTAAAAAATAGAAGAGCTAGATTGATTAGCTTGTTCAGAGCTTTTCACGAATACAGTTGACTTCTTCTTTTCATTCACTTTCTTATTGACATGCACATACCCAAGTCCTTCTTTCTGAAAATTCACTTTAGAACCAAGCATCTTATTCAAATTATCTTTTCCTTTAACGAATTTTGACAAGGAATTTTTCAGATCTTCAATCTCAGAATTCAATGAAGCAATGCTCACTTCATACTTGGATAGCTCAGATTCACAAACAATCAGCTGTTGTTGCAAAGCATCATTCAGGTTCTTCAGAGTTTCATTTTCTTGTTGAACCATTATTTCAATGTTGTTCTCATTTTCCTTTACAACAGTTTTTCCTTTTTCAATTGACAACCATCTTTCAGAGATGATAGTATTAAGAACCATTAGCCTTTTATTTTGATCTTTCAAGTAGATATTTTCTTCTTTTAAAGATTTGATTTGTTCTTTTTGAAACCTGTCATCAGAATCAAAATCATTAATCATGTCTTCGAGAATGGCACATGTTTTGCAAGAATTATTTTCACCGATGAGTTTGTTTCTAATATTCTCATTTTCAGATTTTAACCTGTTTAACTCATCTTTTTCTTTAATCATGTCAGATTTCAAGTTTTCATTTTTAGCTTTCAGACTTCTGACTTCAGAATTTTTCTCTTTTCTTAATTTTCACTTTTCTGATTTAACTCTTTCGTATTTTTCCAGTAGATGCTCATGCATGGCAACTAAATCATCATGACTAATATCCTCGGTCTCAAAGTTTACCTGAAATGAGGACTCATCTGATTGATCACTCCTTCTTGCCATGAGACATTCTTCTTCCTTTCCATTGTGGATGCGAAGCAATTCATCCAATATTTCCTTAGCCGAGCTACAACCTGAGAAAGAGGAAAAATCATCAGAACCGATTGCAGCCTTCATTAGATTTAGAGCTCTCACATTATCGTCATTTTTCAACTTGTGAACATGAGTCCACTTGGACTTATCCTTAGGAAGTTCATGTGGACTGTGAGAGATAACCTTCCACAATTGTGGATTAATAGAGTTAACATGCTTGTGCATACGATATAGCCAGAATTTAATATTTAAACTATTGAATAGTGGAGGATGAGCCATGAGAGCACAACAGATTAATGCAACAGGAATATTGATGCACTAAAAATAAATTAGCACAGAAAACCAGAGATCGAATCTACAGGTCGCTGGACCTTGTATGCAGACACCGGCTCTGATACCAACTGTTAGGGTGCTAGGCCCGGATACAGAGGGGGGGTAATGTATCGTTCTATTAATAACGGCCAAAATAAAAACTCAGATGCTAGGCAAGTTCCAGAATTAGGTGTTGTGTCTCTGAGGTCATTTGAGTCATTCTGTGGTCTCTTGGGTCATTCGACATCATTCTATAGTCATATGAGTTCTGTGGTATTCTTGGTTTTGATAATGGCTTAACACTATTAGTCATTGTTGTTTATCACTCTCCATGTATTTGGTTTCATGATGCCCATTCACAACTTGCATTATATGTTCTCACATTGCATTAATACCAAGGAACATGTGGTTCTTGAATGCTCACATCAATCTTGAAACTTTGGGTTACTTGATGATCATCCATTCGTTTAAATTCATTGTCATATGAACTTTCTTTTGATATGGATGGTTAATTTGGGAATGAGCTTTTCTATCCTTCTTGTTATTGAAATTCCATGAGTGTGTTTCATGGATATTTTACTTGGGGTGGTTGATCCCGGTGTTTGATTTCATATGTGTATTTCATACATTTATTATATGGATTATTGAGCTAAAGTTCTAATCCTTTTTATATGATTTTGCAGGCCAGAACACTCAATATATATTCCCCAAGATCAAAGGAGTTTGATGCCACAGAGTTCGGAAGGGTTACAATGACATTTGGGGCTGAATTGTGTTAATCTGGAATTTACTGTAGCTTTAGGTCGACCGGCGGCACTGTAGCTAGGTCGACCGAATTTCCCAGAACCAAAAGGTTCGGGGTCTGTGACATTCCGGTCGACTGCCCCATGAATTCCGGTCGACCAGTTTTGCCAGAGCCGAAAAGTTCTGGCTGCAACAGGTTCCGGTCGACCGGCCCATGAATTCTGGTCGACCGCCAGCCCCGATGCAGCCATGTTTGACTTCGAAATCCACCTCGTGGCCAGCCCCTTTCCATGGATTTGTTTAATCAAACCTTACCTAACTTCCCATGATTTGTGGATCTGGTCTGGAGGGTGTCCAAGGACCATTCCAAGGGTTATAAAACCAACATGAGAGGGTTAGAAACCTCAGTTGATGGAGTTGATGAAGTGAATCAAGGAAGGCCATTTCGAGAGCACTGTAGCACCTCCGTGAACAGTGTTTCGGGCAAGAGTTCTTCATCCTTCCAAGGTGATCCAAGGTGAGATCTGAAGGCAAGCAACCTCCAATCAATCAAGAAGCATTCAAGGCTTGCAAAGGTGATCAAAGCTACATCCATACACCTCTTCATCAACTCAAGGAGATTCAAAGAAGATCAAAGCTACATCCAACAATCTGTCCATCAACTCAAGGTGATTCAAGCTCATATCTCAATCCAGCAACCTCCAAGGAAGAGTAGAAGAAAGCAAGGCTAACAAGGGAAATCAAAGGAGGCTGCAAGGGTGTGTTCAAGGAAGAGGAGTTCGAGTTACTGTAGCTGTGAACAGTACCCCGGGAAGAAGTTCTTCATCAAATCGTCAAGAGATTCAAGCTCCAACAAACCTCAGACAAGATCTTTTCTCTTAAGCATATTCTATATCTTATTTGAGTGATTTCATATTTGTTCGTTTTCCATTTCATTCAAACATTTGGAATTGAGAATCATCCCTACCGGTGGTTAGTAGGAAGGCAATCGAGAGTTCTCCGATTTGCGGTGTAGCCGTCCCTGCCGGCTTTATGTGTAGGAAGACAAAAAGAAGGGTTTCCATGTTCTGTGGTTTAGGGCGTGTCCCCGGGTCAAGCTGTATGTCAGCAAGGAAGCCTCTCCGGGTTTTGGTGAGGGGTGGACGTAGGTTGCGGGGTTGCAACCGAACCACCTTAAAAATCCCTGTGTTGTGGGTTGTTTATTTTGTGTGATTGCTCTATATCTTCTAACCCCATTCACAGGTTCGTGTGCTTCCATACTTGGTTATCTTGCTCACATACATATGCACTTTGAGTGATCAACATAGCATACACACGCACGGTTGTTGCAAGCTATTGCATGTTTTAGTGTTATACTTTATGATCCCTGCACTACAAAGCTTATTTCTTTCAAGATCACAAATGTGCTTAAAGAAGTGTGGACGTTTCATAGCTTGTAATTCAAGTCTTTTCATTTGAGCCACTCTACTTAATTCCGCTGTGCATTGTGCCTAAGTGATTCATTCGCTTAATAAGAGTGGTTTAAGCTTCCGCTAGCTAATAGTTTTTAAATAGGCCAAAGCTTATGAAAAGATCTATTCAACCCCCCCTTTTAGATCCATTTACACCTCGCGAGACCCAACAAGTGGTATCAGAGCGAGGCTCTGTCATTCCCAGATCCAACGATCTATAGGGAAAGATCTCGGTGTTTTTTATTTAGATGGATTCACATGCTACACTTGCTTCGATGGCTTCTCCACCCATTTATGATGGTTCAGATTTTTCAACATGGGTTGGAAGAATGTTCATTTATGTTAGCTCCATAGATCCACAATTGTGGACTCTTATATACAATGGTCCTCATGAGCTTCCATCAAATTCAATTGATTGGTTAGCCGAACATGAGACCAAACACAATGATAATCATCTTGCATATAACTTAATTACAGCCGCAGTTGATCTAAGACTAACTCATCTTGTGTCTTCTTGCAGCACAGCCAAGCAAGTATTGGACAAGTTGGTGAAAATCCATGAAGGGAAAGAACAAGAACAAGAATACTTCATGGCCGACCGTGCAGAACAGTCCAGCAATGCATCCTCATCACAGGTAAACTCCGACTCAGAGGAATTCACTTTTGAAGAGCTTATGGAAGCCTATGGTGAGTTGATTACTCAATACAAAAAGGTCAAATCAGAAAATAAAAATTTGAAAAAGGATCTCAAGAAAATCAACCAAAATGAAAGCTTGTTTTGTAAAAAGTGTTCTATTGTTAAAGAGCTTAACAATACTCTCTCAGTTGATCTAGATATGCATAAATAAAGCATTGCATGTCTAAGGGAAGAAAATGAAAATCTTCATGATGAAATCACTAGGTTGGAAGAAATTGTAATAAAACTTCAAAACCAACCTAAGTCAATCTCTAATGATCAAACTATGGCCGATGGGCTAATCCATGATGAGAGGTTGATTGAAGAAAATAAAAATTCTATTTCATGCTCTGCTAATTTTGTATGTGAAAAATGTTCATTCTTGAGAAACATAAATGTTGGTCTTCATGATGATCTTGAATGGCAACAAAATCTGATTGATTCTCTGAAAGAAGAGAATAGAGAGTTGTTGGAAAAGAAAATTGAACTTGAACAAGCTGAAGAAGAGTTGCATGAAAAACTAGCTGCACATGAAAAAGGTAAATCTGTCATTGATGATCACTCTGAAACTTTGCATGCTTTAGAATAACAAAATCAAAATCTTAAAGCAGTAAATGCCATGCTCAATGAGCAATTGGCAGCATGCGAAGAGGGCCTTATTGAATCTAAACAGCACATTTTCTCACTTGAAAATGAAATTCAAGGTTTGAATGATTTCCTGTCAATGTTTGCCCAAATCTAAGATTCTGGATCACCGGAAGCCACCACTTCCTGTGATCATCAAAAGGGGCATACTGCTCGAAAGAAAAGCAAAATTCAGCATGCTCATCCAAACATGCACCATAACATGCCCAATGCCAAATACCATGCCTTCCACAAAATGAATGTCAATTGTTATTATTATGGTAAACATGGTCACACTATGCATGATTATTTGTTCTTGAGAAATGATGAGCTTAGAGCAGGACAGCAAGTGAAAGGGCAAGGAAAGAAACAGGTCAACACTGACAGAGGGCTTGCTCAACAAAATTCTGTACGGAACCACATGGAGAATCAGAAGTGTCGACATTCCTATCCAGACAGGTCGACACTCCCCATAGCCTTTAATAGAAATGCTTCTCTTTGCTGCTCTCATTGTGGTAAGTCTGGCCATACTATCCAAGAGTGCTGGCATTTGAAGGGAAAGCATCACCTTCATGCCATGAAAGGTAAATCTCATGCTCACCCACAAAAGCATAATCCACATGCACACGCACATGAACATAAAAAGAAAAATTAATCTTTTATGTGTTATTTCTATTGTGGGAAAAATGGGCATGAGATATATGATTGCCTCACAATGAAGGAGGATGATGTGATTGCCCTGAAAAAGGTGGGCCAAGATGCTAAACATGTTGCTAACCCACAAGGACCCAAGCAATCTTGGGTACCTAAAAATTCTAAATGAGAATTTTGGGTGCAGGATGCCTTGGAGCTGAACAAAGGATCATAAGGTAAATAAAAGCTCAAGACACAGGTATGTACATAAACCTCTTAAGTTTAGTCATCTTGCATGTTCATTCTTGACATGCAGATAGTGCATCATACGTCTGCCCAATGTCATTAGATTCTGCAAACTGAACTGCTCTTTGAAATACAAAACCCCCAAGGTGTGAGATGAACTTTTGAGCTAGATAACTTGCTCACACCATGCTTGATTTAAGCTGTTTAATTCATGAAAAACTTGTTGTGCTGATGAAGTTGATGTGATGATGAGTTGCTTAAGCCTTGCTTCAGCTACATGAAATTCTTGGATTTTGGTTTTGATGATGCATGCCATGGCTACTTTTTCAACTCGTTATTCATGTTAGTATTGTTCAAAAGGGGTATCTATTGGCATCATCATCAAGTTGCATTCATCTGTGTTTGCATCATCTTGTGATCACACATACCTTAATACACATCATGTTTAGAAGACACAAAAATGCACAATCATTTTGCAACATCTTCATTGCATTGTGTATTCACATAAGTCTTGGGCTGCATAATTCATTGCCAACCCATGCATGTATTCAGGGGGAGTCAACATCAATCTAGCTTGAATCATTGTACATCATATCATTCTTGTATGGCCATGGTATATCAAATGTTGATGTATGGAAAGGCAGGCAATGCTTATCTGGAAGCACTCAATATGCGTGAGGTTTCACCTCCGCCAAGTACCATGTGTCATTGTCGCATATAGGCCATATAGCTAGGGGGATTTATCTTCATGAGGCATTTGTGCATATGTTTCATATTCATTATGTTGCATTTCATAAGTGTAAAATCATGCATTATGTTGGTTCATGCATTTCATGTTTGATTAGGTCAACCCCTGCATGATTCAAATAAACTTCTCATTGACATTCGTCATTCTATTTGACTGCAAACATCACTCCTTGCGTACTTTCATTGCATATTCTTAGGGGGAGTCATATTGTTCTTCTTGGTTCATTCGTCCTTTTTGCATCTGAACCTCAATGGCCTCCAGTGTGATAATAAGTTCAAGAGACAGACATCACTACAGTGTAAGAGCTTTCTATTATATGAACTGATGATTGTCCATTCAATGAAAATGGTTCAGATTTAATGATTTCCTTAAAATTCTGATGAATCTTTTGAAATCATTTATGTTCTGTAGTTTTAATAGACCTTAACTAGAGATTGCATGTTGTGCCTTGAATAACTATTCTGAAATCTGAAAATTCAAATGTCTTGACAACTTTGGTGATACTCTAGAGCTTAGTATTGTTTCTAAACATCTTGATGAGCTGGAATTATTGAAAATCAATTTGCAGAGCAATGATAGTGTTGCACGGAGAAATATGTCCCGTCATCAAATCAAGTGACGAATGATATGTCATGATGTGCCTCTGTTATCTCTATCTTAATTCATTTGGACTCTAGGTAGAGCAATGGCATAATTACTGAGAAATATATCTTCTCATCAAAGAAATGAGTTTGGATATATCATGACATGATGTTGCTATCTCTGTTCATTCTGAAGCATAACAGTCAGTCTTGCCAAATACCTAGGGATACTAGCGTCTAAACAATGTGTATTCTTACGGCTAGGAGGCATGTACTAGACTTGATTGCTCGTAACATATGAGTCATGTGCCTTCAAATTCAAACGATATTAAAAATCAAATTTGTTAAACTCATAAAATTCCATGCTTTAGTCATGCTTGTTTAGCCTCAATACTAGTTTTTGTGTTATTCCCTTTGTGGTTATTGAATATGGATGTATAAGACAAGGGAAGGTTAAACAATATCAAGATATGTGCTTCTGGTTCATTTCTATTAAACCATGGATGTCGATGTTTTTTAAACTCTATTGATGATCTTGGTTTTCATTAGCTTTGAACCATATATATTGCTCCCGGCATGTTTCTAATTTCCAAATAATGGTTTGCTCTTCCACTACTATTCCACTCTGATCTCTAGGACCTTTGTCAACCACTATGCCATATCCCTCCTTTTTGCTATTGGCAAAGGGGGAGAATGTCTTGTTGTGAGTCCTTGCTATGGACTTGGGAGAAAGGGGGAGATGTTGCCTTTTGTTGTCCTTGTGCGTTGTCAAAGGGGGAGAGTGCATTGTGGATATGGGAGAATCCAAGGGGGAGAGAACCTTCATTTATGATGAGGGTTTATGCATAGCATTCATACACTTTACTTCTCCATGCATACATATTTTGCCTTCATCTGCCATATCTATATAAATCATTCAGGCTGCCATGATTACATCACCATACTACACAAGTGGTATCATCTTAATGCACCTTTCAAGTCGTCTCCAAAATCATTGGTGTCCTCTGTCAAATGATATCACATTGCTTTCTCATTCATTGGCATATGGCATGAGTCCTAGCATCATTGGCATCATGTTTTCATGCAATAGGGTGGCATGCATGTATTGACTTCATACAATTGTAGCTTGCATCTATCATTTCCATGCATTGCTTAGCAAATCCAAAAAAATCTGAAAACTAGAAAACCACTAAAAATCTGCAAAATTTGAAATCAAAATTTGCTCCTTGGCTGCTCTATCCATCTCCTATTTGAGGAATTGAATCATGCTGCTGTGGCTCCACCTCTCACACTTACTTTGTCTTTGCCAAGTCACGGGACACCACCATGTTCGATACCTCCATATCATTCTTTGGTCTCAGTCCTATAACTGGCTTTCCACAATTGGTTGTTCTCTTTGGTTATTTTGTCAATCTTAATAAGTGTACATCCATTGGCATGTATTTCCACATCATTTTGTGTGTGTCATTAATGTGCGTCTCTCTTTCTCTTTTCTGGATCTTTTGATGTTGTCAAAGGGGGAGAAGATTATGTGAGTCATTCATCAAAGGATGTGGTAAGGTAAGAAGGTAAGATTATGTGAAGTCATTACTCAATGCATGTGGTGAATGTGGTAAGATTCCTCTTCTTATTCTTCAGACTCATAGTTGCCCTGTGAGTTTATAATGACTCATAGTTCAGAATGACTCATAGTTGCCATCATCAAAAAGGGGGAGAATGTTGTGTCTCTGAGGTCATTTGAGTCATTCTGTGGTCTCTTGGGTCATTCGACATCATTCTATAGTCATATGAGTTCTGTGGTATTCTTGGTTTTGATAATGGCTTAACACAATTAGTCATTGTTGTTTATCACTCTCCATGTATTTGGTTTCATGATGCCCATTCACAACTTGCATTATATGTTCTCACATTGCATTAATACCAAGGAACATGTGGTTCTTGAATGCTCACATCAATCTTGAAACTTTGGATTACTTGATGATCATCCATTCGTTTAAATTCATTGTCATATGAACTTGCTCTTTTGATATGGATGGTTAATTTGGGAATGAGCTTTTCTATCCTTCTTGTTATTGAAATTCCATGAGTGTGTTTCATGGATATTTAACTTGGGGTGGTTGATCCCGATGTTTGATTTCATATGTGTATTTCATACATTTATTATATGGATTATTGAGCTAAAGTTCTAATCCTTTTTATATGATTTTGCAGGCCAAAACACTCAATATATATTCCCCAAGATCAAAGGAGTTTGGTGCCACAGAGTTCGGAAGGGTTACAATGACATTTGGGGCTGAATTGTGTTAATCTGGAATTTACTGTAGCTTTAGGTCGACCGGCGGCACTGTAGCTAGGTCGACCGAATTTCCCAGAACCAAAAGGTTCGGGGTCTGTGACATTCCGGTCGACCGCCCCATGAATTTCGGTCAACCGGTTTTGCCAGATCCGAAAAGTTCTGGCTGCAGCAGGTTCCGGTCGACCGGCCCATGAATTTTGGTCGACCGCCAGCCCCGATGCAGCCATGTTTGACTTCGAAATCCACCTCGTGGCCAGCCCCTTTCCATGGATTTGTTTAATCAAACCTTACCTAACTTCCCATGATTTGTGGATCTGGCCTGGAGGGTGTCTAAGGACCATTCCAAGGGTTATAAAACCAACATGAGAGGGTTAGAAACCTCAGTTGATGGAGTTGATGAAGTGAATCAAAAAAGGCCATTTCGAGAGCACTGTAGCACCTCCGTGAACAGTGTTTCGGGCAGGAGTTCTTCATCCTTCCAAGGTGATCCAAGGTGAGATCTGAAGGCAAGCAACCTCCAATCAAGCAAGAAGCATTCAAGGCTTGCAAAGGTGATCAAAGCTACATCCATACACCTCTTCATCAACTCAAGGAGATTCAAAGAAGATCAAAGCTACATCCAACAATCTCTCCATCAACTCAAGGTGATTCAAGCTCATATCTCAATCCAGCAACCTCCAAGGAAGAGTAGAAGAAAGCAAGGCTAACAAGGGAAATCAAAGGAGGCTGCAAGGGTATGTTCAAGGAAGAGGAGTTCGAGTTACTGTAGCTGTGAACAGTACTCCGGGAAGAAGTTCTTCATCAAATCCTCAAGAGATTCAAGCTCCAACAAACCTCAGACAAGATCTTTTCTCTTAAGCATACTTTATATCTTGTATGAGTGATTTCATATTTGTTCATTTTCCATTTCACTCAAACATTTGGAATTGAGAATCGTCCCTACCGGTGGTTAGTAGGAAGGCAATCGGGAGTTCTCCGATTTGCGGTGTAGCCGTCCCTGCCGGCTTTATGTGTAGGAAGACAGAAAGAGGGGTTTCTCTGTTCTGTGGTTTGGGGCGTGTCCCCGGGTCAAGCTGCGTGTCAGCAAGGAAGTCTCACCGGGTTTTGGTGAGGGGTGGACGTAGGTTGCGGGCTTGCAACCGAACCACCTTAAAAATCCCTGTGTTGTGGGTTGTTTATTGTGTGTGATTGCTCTATATCTTCTAACCCCATTCACAGGTTCGTGTGCTTCCTGTCACGCCCCGAGAGCGGAAGATACCCGGAGACGCGTGACGAATTTATATCAATCATGTCAATCAGAGTATTAGTGTATTCGACACCAAAATCAGAGATGCGCAAAAGTAAAGATAACCCAATCCTTTATTTCTTCATAAGAATATGTCTATTACAAACCTTTGAAGTACTAACTAAAATAAAGGAAAAATATAAGGTTGACTCAAGAAAATATGAAAAAGACTAGATAACACGGGAGAAGCTCTATCTCTTTCACTCTTGATTTTCCCCATCCGTTTGAGTTCCCTCATCGTTGGACTTACCTGAAAAGTAGGGAAACACTAAGTGAGCGAACGCTCAGTAGGAAGTTATATCTCAAGAACTAGCAAGGGGTTTAAGTGATTACATCTTTCATGAATGCACTATAGCTACGCATGCTCGCATAAAACGATAAGATAGAAAGAGGATATAACAAAAAGATAGCAAGAAGAACTAGTCATGAACTTTCAAGAACTTATATCAAAAGCTATCAAGATACTCAAGCAAGTAGACGCATCATGTCATGTCGGAACTTGGCTATCACGTTTCAAGCACGTAAGTATGAAATTACCCTTTTTCGGGCCACGCAAGTCATGTAATATCAAGTCAAGTACAAGATTTATGGAATATTCAATCAAGCTAGTCATGCACTTCGGTATAATACCAATACCGTGATCAATCAACTCCCATGGGCACAAGTACTTTCGGGTTCTCCTCCCAGGACCAGATCGGGCCCTATATGCGCAGGCATTAATCATGTATTTTAACATCCACTTTTGTGTATAGCCAATATGGAATTTCAAGAATAAAGCTTGTAGACATGTAGGATAAACTTGGATAAAGTAGAGTCCAAAAATATGACACTTGACATAGAAAGGCGATAATAACGGTACAATCATGATTATCGATAAAACTAGGTGGAATTGGTTCCCTAACTTGGGTACCATGACAAGTAAATGCCCACAAGTAGATGGTCACTCCTTTAATATAGAATTGAGGTCCACAAGAACATCATAACAAAGTTGTTATAGAATTGGGGTCTACAATAAGATCACACTGATGGCATGTTTTCCCCGTTCATTAACAAAATTCTCATATCATACTCATAGCATAATATGAGGGCCGGTATACCATGTTTCTATAGAGTGACATGACAAAAATAGGGTGATAGGTTTTTATGGTACAACCCGCTCAGTCGGCCTTGAGGGAATCCAAGGCTCGAGGAGTCTTACGGAGGTCTCTATGACTAACTCGCTAGTCCAAAGAAACGGAATGTCCAATGGAGAGCTTGTATGTCACTGAGAGTTAAGGGGGTAACGTTAAAACATCATGAAACGTGGGACTATATTCACGGAGTGGAAATATAGTGCCAATATATATATACATAAGTATAAAACCCTCGGATAACAGAAACAGTGAAAAAATAGTTTTACAGGAAAATAACGACTTTAGTTAAGTCATTAATCACGTAATTAACGCCTTACATAAGGGCGTTTCTTGAGCTTTTGACGACTCGTGAAGCAGTCGTCCAAACTATATTTCAATTTTTACAGAATTTCAATATTTCAGAATTTTAACCAAAATGCGCCCTGGACAGGGGCGTTACCTCTCAATTAGCGCCCTTGTCTGGGGCGTCAGTTCAGTAGGAGACGACCTAGACAAGGTCGTGAATTCAAGAATTTACCAATTTTAGGATAATAAAATTTCAGGAAAAAGGGTACATGATCATGACAGGAAAAATAGCAGGATTTCACAGGTATACTCATGCAATATATTAGATTCATGGTTACATAGATATTAAATTTTAAACGTGGGTATTTATTAATTACATGTAATTGACGACTTCTGGGCAGGGCGTCAAAACAATAATTAACGCCCTAGTGTGGGTCGCTTCTTTAAATTAGCGCCCTTGCCAAGGGTGTTTCTTTTTGAAATTACATAGAAAACATCTGAAACCACAATAAAACTATATGCATGCACGACCGATGATATTATTAAGATCCTAAGCTAGTTTGGGCTACGATCTTGAGAAAACCTACCTGATGGGTAATCTGGATGGAGTTATGTGAAGGTTTTGATAAGAACCGATGCTCTGTTCTAAACAGAGCCTCCTGAAGCAACTAGAACAGCACCCAGAAGATGGTTGCTTCCGAACTTAATTAAACGGCAGCACACCGAAGAGGATGCAGTGACGATAAGAGTTTGCTGAGAAGAGGAAAAACTCTTCTTCTTTACTGGTTGAAGAAGATGCAGTCGACAAGGATGATGCCGATGAGGAACCTTTAGTTCTTCAGCACGTTGGAAAACTCGACAGGGTAACCTACAACAAAGATGAAAAACATTAATATTAATATTCTTCGTAACTATGACTGGAGGCAAGGGAAGAAGAACATCACCTATTCTTCACGTACGCAGCAGCAGAGCTTCGACCAAATAGATTTTAGGGTTTGATGGACAAGGATTATTTATAGGGTTTTGGGGAACCCTAATAGAGTTAGAGTTTGATTAAGGGTAGTATTGCCTTGATAGAGTCCTTTCTATATTCTACTAACTCGTACTAATCCATAAACTTTCCCTGGATAGAGTCGAACGAAACTCGAACTGAATTAACGCCTTTCTATAGGGCGTTACTTAAATTAACGCCCTTTTGAACGTCGTTTCTTTAGTGAAACGTGTCTAAGCAAAGGGCGTTACGTTTAATTGCCCTTTTATTTATTTTGGTCGTTTGAGAATTGACGCCGTGTCCAGGGGGCGTCCCTTTTTCAATTCACGCCTTAGCCAGAGGCGTTTAATTTTAATTAGCGCCTTGAATCAAGGCGTTATTCACATTTTTGGTTCTATTTATTTGTTCCTCTTGATTTTTCTTTTACTTACTTAAATCTTTTAGCCTATTTTGACTAATTAAGAATTTGTTTATTCTAATTTGATTTATTTAAAAATCTTTATTTTTTTCCAGGGTTGCTACACCCTCCCCCACTTAAAAGAATTTGGTCCCCAAATTCAATCGCATATACATGTGGAGAGTGTAGAGCCTATTACCTTAAAATAATTCTGGGAATCGTTTCCTCATGGATTCCTCGGTCTCCCATGTGGCTTCCTGATCGGAACTCTTACTCCATTGTACCTTTAGCATGGGAATAACCTTATTCCTTAGGGTACGTACTTCACGATCTAGTATCTTCATGGGCTTCTGCTCATATGTGAGATCCTTTTGGATCACTAAGTCTCCATGATCAATAATATGCGATGGATCGTGCACATACTTCTTCAACATAGATATTTGGAATACATTATGCACTTCAGACAATTGAGGAGGCAATGCGATGCGATAAGCAACCTCGCCAACTCTTTCCAATATCTCAAAAGGTCCGATGAACCTTGGTGTAAGCTTGCCCTTAACACCAAATCTTCGTATGCCACGTCCCGGCGATATCTTGAGAAATACATGATCTCCGATTTGGAACTCAAGATCTCTCCTTCTCGTGTCGGCATAAGCCTTTTACCTAGACTGAGCAACTTGCAGTCTTTCTCGAATCAATTGTATTCTTTCAGTGGTAACCCTTACCATGTCTGGACCTAGCAGTTGTTTCTCTCCAACTTCATCCCAGCATAAGGGTGATCGGCAACTCCTTCCGTATAAAGCTTCGAAAGGTGCCATTTGTATACTTGCCTGGTAGCTATTATTGCATGCAAATTCCACCAACGACAAGTGATCATGCCAGCTTCCATCGAAATCAATGATGCAAGCTCTGAGCATATCTTCAACCACCTGATTAGTTCTCTCGGTTTGACCATCCGTTTGAGGATGAAAAGCTGTACTAAAGTTAAGCCTTGTTCCCAACGAATGTTGTAGTACCTTCCAAAAATGAGAAGTAAAATGGGGATCTCAGTCAGACACGATTGAAACAAGAATACCAAGTAATCTGACTATTTCCTTGATGTATAATGCAGCCAAAACATCAACTGACCATCGGCTCTTTACTGGCAAGAAATGCGCCGATTTAGTCAATCGGTCAATAATAACCCATATTCTATCATGTCCTCCTTTTGATTTAGATAAACCCATGATGAAATCCATACTAATATTGTAACGACCCGAGAATCCGATTACCGGGAAGGCCCGATAACCCGAGACTCGCACCGCCACCCACGAGCCCGAAGACTCGGAAGGGTTAAAACGATGGTGTGGAGACTACACAAGTATCACAAATAATTGCAGAAATTAAACAGCTATAATATTAAGCAGGAAATAAATTAACATATTACATGGTCCACAATAAGAAAATAACAACAGCAACAGTAGTCCGCGACTAGTACAGTGACAAGAAAGAAAAGTACAGCTACACGGGGCATCCCCCGGCTCTGACCTCTGGCACTACCTCTGGGCACCCGCACCACGCTGCGCTCCTGACGCGCTCCCCGAAGGTGGCGTCTCACCTGAAACACGGTGAAAACATGCAGGGAATGAGTCTCGGAACAAGACTCAGTAGGGATCACTCGAACCCTACCTCGAAAAATGAGAAACCACTACTCTAGCGGTAGGAAAGTACCTCAGAAAGGAAAGCCCTGTACTCTACAGAACTAGACCCTACGGCACGCAAACCGACACACGTGCCACGGTACGAGAAGACCGAAACTCAACGGTCGAGCTGCCAAAACCCGAAGGTCGAAAACACACGACTGACAGTCTGTCACTCCGTACTCGACAGGAGTACCACACACTAGAAGCCCAACCAGTAGCGTCCCCTGACGTCTTACACCGCACCGCAGGTGAACCGCCTGACGTGGTAGATCCTACCCGAGGCACGAACACCGTACAAGTAACCACAAACAAGTGACTAGCTGGGGTCACACCCGTCGACGTGGGTCCAACCGCCCCCAACCACGTGTGCACACGAAGACCACGCGTCCTAGGTCTGGCCCTCTGACCGGTTTTCCCCCGCAGCCGGACTCTGGCTAAGACGAAGGGCCTACGGTAACCGGTCCACAAACCGTCTCGAAAGGTGCGTGCCCGTACAGCACTCCCAGGTGAGACCAGCACCTCGTTCTGGTGGGCTACGACTAGTGGAGGGTCACTGAAGGAGTAGACTCTCAAGTCAACGGAAAACGACGTCCGAGTCCGACAACGTGTGGGAATCACCCCACGCACCAGCCCCGTCGCACGGTGACCACGGTCGGAAAAGAAACAGATGCACTGCCCACGGTCAAACTCATGACCAAGGCAAACGGGACTTCCGGACACCAAAGACACGGTCACGGAACTCCACGGGGTGCCCGGGACGCACACACGGCCCAAGGGAAACACCCAACCACAGGCAAGATCGCGCTAGGGACACCTAGCGCGACACGGAAGAATGCGCTAGGGAACCCTAGCGCAATAGGGAAGATCGCGCTAGGTCTCCCTAGCGCGACAGGAACCATCACGCTAGGTAACCCTAGCGCGACAAGGACCATCGCACTAGGTCCTCCTAGCGCGACAAGGATGATCGCGCTATGACCCCATAGCGCGACAGGAACCGCCTCCTGTTCATCTTCTCCGATGAACGCGCTCGGTCGTGGCAGCGCGACCTCCAAGAATGCGCTACTGGAGTATAGCGCGTTCTCAGTCCGCGGCCGAAAACGGTAAGAACGCCCAAAAATTCTAACCACGCCCCCATACCTCCATAGGAGAGGGGGAAAACAAAGGGGAAGACCCCTGGGGACCCCTAGCATGATTCTAGGCCCTCAAAACACGAATCCATGCATTGAATCCATAGATCGGGCGAGCTCTCCCCAAATCATGGAAAAACCCAAAAATGCTCAAATGATCCCCTCTCGGCCTCCCCGCGGCCTATAAATCACTGAAAAGATCGGCATGAGGCTAAGGAACGTCACCCTACCTCAATGGAGCAAATGCTCCGCCGAATCGATCACGAACCATGAAGAACGCTTCAAGCTTCATGAACTCCCCACGCTCCCCACGCTTGCCGCACGCCCACAAGATCGTCTCACCGCCGCCCACACGCTCGCGCCGTCGCCCCGCCGCCGTCCGTAGTCGGAGAGGGGCTCGCCGCGTCCGAATGGGAGAGAGGGAGAGAGAGGGGGGCTCACGATCGCGAGAGAGAGGAAGAGGAAGAAGAAAGAGAAAAGGGAAAAAGAAAAGAAAAAGGATTAGGCTTTATAGAAAATCTGAATTTTCGGAAAAATATCGAAAAATAGAAAAATACGTTTCCGGAATCCTCGGAACGCACCGATCGCAACGGTACCACTCGTGCCCGGGTGAACGGCCCAGTTAACCCGCAGTGAGCGTCCGAAGGAAAAGCCGAAACCCGCGCCGGAAATCGGGAAACACACGCGGAAAAAGCCGCGGAACGCCTCCGGGCCTCCGAAACGACTCCGGATCGCGCCGATCCGAACACGAAAGATGTCCGAAACGAAATTCCGGACACAATGGAGCCGAACGCTCTGAAAACTAGATCCGGGACCCACGAAGAAGGATCCGAAAGGTCCGGAATATTATAGCCCTCCCCCCTTAAGGAATTTCATCCTCGAAATTGAGAACAACCCAAGGGGAAAGAAGAGGAAGACTCACTCAAACAGATACGAGAACTGCTGACGCATCTCGTCCTCACGTTCCCACAAAGCCTCACCACCAGAGTGTCGCTGCCACACGACCTTTACCAAGGGAATGACCTTGTTCCGCAGGCGCTGCTCTCGCCTATCCTCCACGCGGATCGGAAACTCTGGGAGAGAAAGATCTGGAGTCACCTCAGGCCAAACAGAAAACTCGAGTACATGAGAGTCATCGGGCATATACTTCCGCAACATCGAGACGTGGAACACGTCATGCACCGACGCCAACTCAGGAGGTAACTGCAACCGGTAAGCAACCTCACCGATGCGTTCCACAATCGTGAAAGGACCAATATAGCGGGGACTCAGCTTCCCACGCCGTCCAAAACGCATCACCCCCTTCATCGGAAAAACTCTCAAGAACACATGATCGCCCACGGCGAACTCGAGAGGCTGCCGCCTACGGTCAGCATAGCTCTTCTGCCGACTCTGGGCCGCCAACATGTTCTGACGAACTACGTGCACAACATCCAGACATTGCTGCACTAATTTTGATCCCGTCAAAACACGCTCACCCACCTCAAACCAATCGAGTGGAGTCCGACAAGGACGCCCATACAATGCCTCATAAGGAGCCATGCCGATGCTCGAATGATAGCTGTTGTTATAGACAAACTCCACCAACGGTAGGTGATGAATCCAACTCCCCTGCCACTCCAGGCAGCAGGATCTCAGCATGTCCTCCAAGGTCTGAATGGTCCTCTCAGACTGACCATCTGACTGTGGATGATACGCCGAGCTAAATGCTAACTCCGTGCCAAGAGCTCGCTGGAAACTCCTCCAGAATCCAGAAGTGAAGCACGGATCTCGATCCGACACGATCGAAACGGGAATCCCATGCAACGGCACGATCTGCTCCACATACAAACGAGCCAACTTGGACATGCTCCAGCTGACCTTGACCGGTAACAATCGAGTCACCTTCGTCAGCCGATCCACCAGCAACCAAATACTGTCCTGCCCACTCGGGGTCCTCAGTAATCCCACCATAAAATCCGTGGTCACATGGTCCCACTTCCAAGCAGGAACATCCAAGGGCTGGAGAGTACCTCCTGGTCGCTGATGCTCCGCCTTCACCTGCTGACAGATCAGGCACCTGGCCACAAACGCTGCGACATCTCTCTTCATGCCAAGCCACCAGAACTGCCTCCGCAAGTTCCGATACACCTTCGTCGCACCCGGGTGCACAGTGTACCTGCTCCCATGAGCCTCGCGCAGTACCGCACGACGAATCTGCTCCTCGGCTGGGACGTACAACCTGCCACGAAACCTCGCAGCACCGTCCTCACCGAGCTCCACATCAGCCATCGCCAGAATCTGGGGCAACTCAGGGTCCGCGTGCTGAGCCTCTGTCACCTGACGACGGATAGCAGGAGTGACAGTCAGACTCGCAAGCACTGCCAACCCTGGCTCCTGGGGAATCTTGAGCCTGAAAGATACTTCGGGCACTTGTTCCCAGAGCCCCCACTTCCTCAGCATCAAGGTACTGACCGCAACCTTCCGACTCAAGGCATCGGCGACGACATTCATCCTGCCCGGCTGATAAGATAGGGTGAAGTCATAGTCCTTCATGAACTCCATCCAACGTCTCTGTCCAAGGTTCAGATCTCTCTGCGAGAACACATACCTCAAACTCTGATGGTCAGTGAACACCTCGAACTTCTCGCCGTACAGATAATGCCTCCAGATCTTCAGCGCGAAGATCACCGCCGCCAACTCAAGGTCATGGGTAGGGTAGTTCTCCTCATGTGGCTTTAGTTGCCGAGATGCATAAGCCACCACTCTACCATGCTGCATCAGAACAGCACCCAATCCGATGCCGGAAGCATCTGTACACACCACAAAATCTCCCGATCCAGAAGGCAAGACCAACACCGGAGCCGAGGTGAGCAATCTCTTCAGTTCGCTGAAGCTCCGCTCACACTCCTCGGACCAAACGAAAGGCACATCCTTCCGCGTGAGCCTCGTCATCGGGGTCGCAATGCGAGAAAAATCCTGGATAAACCGGCGATAATAACCCGTAAGCCCCAAGAAACTCCGGATCTCCGTCACCGACCTCAGCCTCGGCCACTGCATCACAGCCTCGACCTTGGCGGGATCCACGGAAATGCCATCACCAGAAATCACATGCCCCAGAAAGTGCACCTCGCTGAGCCAAAACTCGCACTTGCTGAGCTTCGCATACAACTGGTGATCTCGCAACGTCTGCAGCACCACACCCAAATGGTACGCATGCTCCTCAGCAGACCGCGAATAAACAAGGATGTCATCCACAAAGATGACCATAAACTGGTCTAAATACGGATGAAACACCCTCTGCATCAAGTCCATGAAGGCAGCTGGGGCATTGGTGAGCCCAAACGGCATCACCAGAAACTCATAATGCCCGTACCTCGAACTGAATGCAGTCTTCTCCACATCGGACTCGCGAATCCTCAGCTGATAGTAACCAGACCGCAAATCAATCCGCGAGAACACTCGCGCAGACTGAAGCTGGTCGAACAAATCATCAATCCGCGGCAACGGATACTTGTTCTTAATGGTCACTTCATTCAGCTACCGATAGTCAATGCACAACCGCAGACTACCGTCCTTCTTCTTCACGAACAACACGGGCGCACCCCAAGGGGAAAAGCTAGGACGAATATACCCCTTGGCCAACAGCTCCTGCAACTGCGCCCGCAACTCCCTCAACTCAGCGGGGGCCATACGGTAGGGAGCCTTCGCTAACGGCCCCGTACTAGGCACAACCTCGATCACGAAATCGATCTCCCGCTGGGGAGGTAATCCAGGCAACTCCTCAGGAAAAACATCGGGAAACTCACACACCACCGCAATGTCCTCGACATCCGGCTCCATGCGGTCCGACACAACCACAGACGCGAGAAAACCCTGACAACCGGAATCAAGCAATCGACGGGCTCGAATAGCAGAGATAAGAAGTCGAGAAGAGGCGGAACGGATACCTTGGAAATAGAAGGTCCTCTTGCTCGGATGCTAGAAGTAGACCCTCTTCATCCCACAATCCACCACCGCTCCATGGGTCTCGAGCCAATCCACGCCTAGAATCACGTCGTAATCCCGAAGCTGCAACGCATACAACCTGCCTGGCATACTCCGCCCATCGATCTACACCGGAACCTGGTCGAAGCAATACGGAGTGACCATAAAGTCACCCGAAGGCAACTGCACTGCCAAATCACAGGACAACTGGGTCACCGGCTCCTCGACGCTCGATGTAAAATCTTCCGAAATAAACGAATGAGACGCGCCAGAATCGAACAAAACCCGAGCCGCACAACCCAAAATCTGAACGGTACCTTCCACGAGCTGCGACGCCACTGCCTCTGCCCTGGTCAAGTGCGTGATCTGGCCACGAGCCCTCTGCCTGCCTCCCACGCTAGTTGACCTGGGTAGCGGCAGATACTGTCCCTGTTGCTGCTGCTGCTGCTGGGGAACCTGCTGCTGTGGCGGCCTCTGAGGACAGTCACGCGCCATATGCCCTGGCTGGTCACACCGAAAATAGATGATCGGCGCCGTGCACTGCCTACCTGGGTGGGTCCCACCACACCGTGGACAAGATCCTCGCGATCCACCCACTGATCCCTGACGCTGCAAAGGAATCGGCTGCTGTACACTGCCCGATGAAGCTTGCCCCTGATCCCTGGACTTCTTACGGAAATTCTTCTTCAAGAACTTCTTGACCTTCGAGCCAAAGGACGCAGATCCTGTCACCGAAGCTGTTGATGCCGGTACTCCTGAACCACCCGACGCATGCTGGAAGAAACCCTGCTGCTGGGTAACCGACTGCTGGCTGCGACCTGACAAGGACTGCCCCTGACTGACCGGTCCTCGAGTCCTCTGCATATCCATCTCCAAAGAAATTACAACACGAGACGCTGTCTCTAGATCAGTGGCCCCATTCACGATCAAATGGTGCCTCAGCTCCAGCCTCAAGCCCTGCACAAACTGCGTCGTCCTCACCCTCTCATGCTCCATGATATGAGGTGCGTACCGACCCAGCTCGATAAATCGGGCCCTGTACTGCAACACGGACATGTCACCCCGCACCAGCTCCAGAAACTCCCGCATCCGCTGCGTAGCAACAACATCTGGATAGTACGTACGCTCGAAAGCACTGACAAAGTCACCCCACTCGACTTGCTCAAGTGGACGAAGCTGAAAGGACGTCTTCCACTCGGAAGACCACCACCTCCGAGCCGTACCCTGCAACTGGTTGTAGGCCAACACCACTCTGTCCTCGGTAGTACTTTTCGCAGAACTGAACACCCGTTCCATCTCATCAAGCCAATCACGAGCCGCATCAGGGTCTGCCTGGCCGCTAAAGTAAGGTGGATGGAACTGCATGAAGTCCCTCACCGCTCGGCCCGGCCCACCCCTGACTGACGAGCCCTCACCAGTCTCTCCGCCGAACTGCTGAGACATAAGATGGTACATGCCACGGAAGAAATCCTCGGCCCCCGGAGCTCTCGTAGCATCCGCGGCCTCGGTAGCTCCCGGAACTCTGCTATGCTCTTCCTGGTCCCTCTGGACCCCCTGCTGAATCTCCTGACCTCCAGCCGACTACCCCTGTTGAGAGCGAGAACTCCTCCTCGGCGCCATCCTCGCTCCTGAAGCACAAGATAGAAAACACGGAAACGGCAATGTCAGAATAAAACACGCGGTGCCCAATGCCAGCGTCACATGTACATCGTCGTTGTGGACTAGTGGACCACTACAATTATCTATGATTCTCATGTAATTCCACAACCGCGCTCTGATACCAGCTGTAACGACCCGAGAATCCGATTACCGGGAAGGCCCGATAACCCGAGACTCGCACCGCCACCCACGAGCCCGAAGACTCGGAAGGGTTAAAAGGATGGTGTGGAGACTACACAAGTATCATAAATAATTGCAGAAATTAAACAGCTATAATATTAAGCAGGAAATAAATTAACATATTACATGGTCCACAATAAGAAAACAACAACAGCAACAGTAGTCCGCGACTAGTACAGTGACAAGAAAGAAAAGTACAGCTACATGGGGCATCCCCCGGCTCTGACCTCTGGCACTACCTCTGGACACCCGCACCACGCTGCGCTCCTGACGCGCTCCCCGAAGGTGGCGTCTCACCTGAAACACGGTGAAAACACGCAGGGAATGAGTCTTGGAACAAGACTCAGTAGGGATCACTCGAACCCTACCTCAAAAAATGAGAAACCACTACTCTAGAGGTAGGAAAGTACCTCGGAAAGGAAAGCCCTGTACTCTACAGAACTAGACCCTACGGCACGCAAACCGACACACGTGCCACGGTACGAGAAGACCGAAACTCAACGGTCGAACTGCCAAAACCCGAAGGTTGGAAACACACGACTGACAGTCTGTCACTCCGTACTCGACAGGAGTACCACCCACTAGAAGCACAGCCGGTAGCGTCCCCTGACGTCTTGCACGCTGTAATATCCCGGACGTTTCGGATCCTTCTTCGTGGGTCCCGGATCTGGTTTTCGGAGCGTCCGGCTCCGTTGTGTCCAGAATTTCGTTTCGGACATCTTTCGTGTTCGGATCGGCGCGATCCGGAGTCGTTTCGGAGGCCCGGAGGCGTTCCACGGCTTTTTCCACGCGTGTTTCCCGATTTCCGGCGCCGGTTTCGGCTTTTCCTTCGGACGCTCGCTGCGGGTTAACTGGGCCGTTCACCCAGACATGAGTGGTACCGTTGCGATCGGTGCGTTCCGAGGATTCCGGAAACGTATTTTTCTATTTTTTGATATTTTTCCGAAAATTCAGATTTTCTATAAAGCCTAATCCTTTTTCTTTTCTTTTTCCCTTTTCTCTTTCTTCTTTTTCTTCCTCTCTCTCGCGACCGTGAGCCCCCCTCTCTCTCCCTCTCTCCCATTCGGACGCGGCGAGCCCCTCTCCGGCTACAGACGGCGGCGGGGCGACGGCGCGGGCGTGTAGGCGGCGGTGAGACGATCTCGTGGGCGTGCGGCAAGCGTGGGGAGCGTGGGGAGTTCGTGAAGCTTGAAGCGTTCTTCATGGTTCGTGATCGATTCGGCGGAGCATTTGCTCCATTGAGGTAGGGTGACGTTCCTTAGCCTCATGCCGATCTTTTCCGTGATTTATAGGCCGCGGGGAGGCCGAGAGGGGATCATTTGAGTGTTTTTGGGTTTTTCCATGATTTGGGGAGAGCTCGCCCGATCTATGGATTCAATGCATGGATTCGTGTTTTGAGGGCCTAGAATCATGCTAGGGGTCCCCAGGGGTCTTCCCCTTTGTTTTCCCCCTCTCCTATGGAGGTATGGGGGCGTGGTTAGAATTTTTGGGCGTTGTTACCATTTTCGGCCGCGGACTGAGAACGCGCTATACTCCAGTAGCGCGTTCTTGGAGGTCATGCTGCCCCGACCGAGCGCGTTCATCGGAGAAGATGAACAGGAGGCGGTTCCTGTCGCGCTATGGGGTCATAGCGCGATCATCCTTGTCGCGCTAGGAGGACCTAGCGCGATGGTCCTTGTCGCGCTAGGGTTACCTAGCGCGATGGTTCCTGTCGCGCTAGGGAGACCTAGTGCGATCTTCCCTGTTGCGCTAGGGTTCCCTAGCGCGTTCTTCTGTGTTGCGCTAGGTGTCCCTAGCGCGATCTTGCCTGTGGTTGGGTGTTTCCCTTGGGCCGTGTGTGCGTCCCGGGCACCCCGTGGAGTTCCGTGACCGTGTCTTTGGTGTCCGGAAGTCCCGTTTGCCTTGGTCATGAGTTTGACCGTGGGCAGTGCGTCTGTTTCTTTTCCGGCCGTGGTCACCGTGCGACGGGGCTGGTGCGTGGGGTGATTCCCACACGTTGTCGGACTCGGACGTCATTTTCCGTTGACTTGAGAGTCTACTCCTTCAGTGACCCTCCACTAGTCGTAGCCCACCAGTACGAGGTGTTGGTCTCACCTGGGAGTGGTGTACGGGCACCCACCTTTCGAGACGGTTTGTGGACCGGTTACCGTAGGCCCTTCGTCTTAGCCAGAGTCCGACTGTGGGGGAAAATCGGTCAGAGGGCCAGACCTAGGAGGCGTGGTTTGTGTGTGCACACGTGGTTGGGGGCGGTTGGACCCACGTCGACGGGCGTGACCCCAGCTAGTCACTTGTTTGTGGTTACTTGTACGGTGTTCGCGCCTCGGGTAGGACCTACCACATCAGGCGGTTCACCTGCGGTGCGGTGTAAGACGTCAGGGGACGCTACCGGCTGTGCTTCTAGTGGGTGGTACTCCTGTCGAGTACGGAGTGACAGACTGTCAGTCGTGTGTTTCCGACCTTCGAGTTTTGGCGGTTCGACCGTTGAGTTTCGGTCTTCTCGTACCGTGGCACGTGTGTCAGTTTGTATGCCGTAGGGTCTAGTTCTGTAGAGTACAGGGCTTTCCTTTCCGAGGTACTTTCCTACCGCTAGAGTAGTGGTTTCTCATTTTTCGAGGTAGGGTTCGAGTGATCCCTACTGAGTCTTGTTCCGAGACTCATTCCCTGCGTGTTTTCACCGTGTTTCAGGTGAGACGCCACCTTCGGGGAGCGCGTCAGGAGCGTAGCGTGGTGCGGGTGCCCAGAGGTAGTGCCAGAGGTCAGAGCCGGGGGATGCCCCGTGTAGCTGTACTTTTCTTTCTTGTCACTGTACTAGTCGCGGACTACTATTGCTGTTGTTGTTTTCTTATTGTGGACCATGTAATATGTTAATTTATTTCCTGCTTAATATTATAGCTGTTTAATTTCTGTAATTATTTGTGATACTTGTGTAGTCTCCACACCATCCTTTTAACCCTTCCGAGTTTTCGGGCTCGTGGGTGGCGGTGCGAGTCTCGGGTTATCGGGCCTTCCCGGTAATCGGATTCTCGGGTCGTTACAAATATTCTCCCACTTCCATTTGGGAATATCTAGAGGATGTAATTTTCCAGCAAGCTTTTGGTGTTCCGCCTTGACCTGTTGGCATGTGAGATAGCGCGACACGTAGTTCGCTATTTCCCTTTTCATGTTGGGCCACCAAAAATTTCTTTTCACATCTTGGTACATTTTGGTAGATCTAGGATGAATCGTGTACCTTGATCTATGAGCTTCATCTAAGATCTTCTTCTTTAACTCGGGACAATCTGGTATACAAGTTCTGTTTTGGAATAACAACCTTCTATCTGATGCTAATTGGAAATCAGACTGTCCTTCTAGTTTGCCCTTGATTTCCACTAATATTGGGTCATCATCCTGAAGTGCTTGTATTTCAGTTAATAGGTTTGGATGAATGCTTATATGAGACAATGTGACACATTTGAAGTTCGTGTCCATGCTTATGTTGAGCTTAGAGAATTGCTCCAGCAACTTCCATTCTTGAATCATACAATTGGCTAACAGTGCTCTCGGCATTCGACTAAGGGCATCTGCTACATGATTACCCTTTCCGGGATGATATTGTATATTGAAGTCGAAGTCCTTGAGATATTCTAGCCAACGCCTTTGCCTCATATTTAGTTCCTTTTGAGAGAAAAGATACTTGAGACTCTTGTGATTGGAGTATACAGTAAACTTTACTCCATATAGATAATGCCTCCAGATCTTTAGTGCAAATACTACCGCGGCTAATTCTAAGTCATGGACGGGGTAGTTCTCTTCATGCTTCTTTAATTGACGAGAAGAGTAAGCTATAACTTTTCCTTGTTGCATTAGAACACATCCGAGGCCAATGCCAGAAGCATCAATGTATACCTCGAATTTCTCTCCTTCCATTGGTAAAGCTAAGACAGGAGCTGTAGTAAGATGATCCTTGAGAGTTTGGAAGCTTCTTTCACATTCCTCACTCCATTCATAATGGATCTCCTTGCGAGTTAACCTCGTAAGTGGTACGGCGATCTTAGAGAAATCTTTGATGAATCACCTGTAATAGCCAGCAAGACCTAAGAAACTTTGGATCTCACTAGCATTGGTCGGTCTTTCCCAATTTCTTACAGCTTCAACTTTTGATGGATCTACTGATAAGCCATCCTTGATATAACATGTCCGAGAAAAGTCACTTCCTCAAGCCAGAATTCACACTTGCTGAGTTTTGCATATAATTGGTTTGCCCTCAATATTTGTAATGCAATCCTTAAATGCTCCTCATGCTCTTCCTTGGTCTCGGAATAAATCAATATATCATCAATAAAGACCACCACGAATTGATCCAAATAAGGCCTGAATATACTATTCATTAACTGCATAAAGGCAGCAGGGGCATTCGTTAGTCCGAAAGGCATAACAACAAATTCATAATGGCCGTACCTGCTTCTGAATGCAATCTTATGAATGTCCTCATCCTTGATTCTTAACTGATGATATCCTGACCTAAGATCAATTTTGGAAAAGTACTTGGATCCTGAAATTTGATCAAACAACTCACCGATTCTCGGCAGTGGATACTTGTTCTTGATAGTGAGATGATTCAACTGCCGATAGTCGATGCATAACCTCATGGATCCATCTTTCTTCTTTACAAATAATACAGGCGCTCCCCATGGGGAAGTACTTGGTCTTATGAATCCTTTCTTAATGAGTTCCATCAATTGCTCCTTTAACTCCTTGAGTTCAGCAGGTGACATTCTATACGGTGCCTTAGAAACTGGACCCGCACCAGGAACTAAATCGATGGTGAAGGCCACTTCTCTTTATGGGGGTAATCCAGGCAAATCTTCAGGAAATACGTCCGAAAATTCTTGTACCACCGGAATGTCTTCTATCTTAGTTTCCTTAGCCTCCTTAATCGTGACGAATGCAACGAAAGATACACATCCTTTCCTAATGAGCTTTCTAGCTCGGAGAGCCGAAATAAGAGGGGTTTTGCTTCGCCTCTTGGGGCTAGTAAAGATCAGTTCTGGAAATTCCTCGAAAGTAACCTTGCTATTGCGGCATTCGACCATTGCCTGATATTTAGATAACCAATCCGCTCCTAGTATGACATCATACTCCTTTAGATCTAAACATATAAGATCAATAGGGAGATTCTTACCATGAACCAATACTTCACAGTTCTGGTAATGGTGTGTAATATCAGTCTCGTTTCCTAGAGGAGTAGACAAGACTATTTTTATCCATTCCGGTTCTAGGGGTAACGGATCAGCGAACTTCTTGGAAACAATTGAATGTGAAGCACCAGTATCAATTAACACATATGCAGACTTGGAACAAACTTTCAATGTACCTTCTACTAGTCTGCCTTCTTCTTCTTGTTCGGTCTCATTAATTGCGTGAAGATGAGCATTCTTGGTTACTGGGCGCTTCCCGTCCCCGGCTTGATCATTAAGTAATGGGCAATCGGGAATTCGATGATCGCGACTCCCACAGCGGAGACATGCTCCTAGTTTCCTCCATTGCTAGGCCTCTTCTTGAAGTTGGGTTTAAAGGAACCCGAACTTGTAACTTGTTCTTTCTTGTCCTTCCCACGGATTCTATCAGATAGTTCCGTGGCATCTTCTAATAGCTGAGCTCGGCGCACAATTTTTGAGTAGACCTGGATATCCATTGGCGCCAGCCGTGTGATATATTGGGGCCTGAGCCCATTTAGGAACCTCCTAGCTTTCATCTTCTCGGTGCTAACTAAGTGCTTAGCATACCGAGATAATCTAGAAAATTGGGCCTCGTACTCGGCCACTGTCAAGGACCGTTGCTTCAGTGCAGCAAATTCTACAGCTTTCTTTTCCTGTACTCGGTCCGAAAAATATTTAGCGTTGAAATGTTCAACGAATTCTTCCCAAGTAACTTGGTCTTGATTTAAAGTAGCTTCTATTGATTCCCACCAGCATCGGGCATCCCTTTCCAACTGAAAGGTAGCTAATAAGACTTTATCTTGATCCGTGCACTGCATAACACGGAATATACGTTCCGTCTCCCTGATCCAGTGCTCTGCGTCGTCCGGATCAGTAGAACCCGTGAATTTAGGCGGGTTCATGTTTTAAAGACTTGGTGGAGACTCTCTGCTCGTTGTGCTCCTCCTTGTGCTACCTGTTGCAGCACCTGAGTCATGCCTTGAAGTGTACGCTGCATGTTGCGCCAATGAGCACGTTCGGCAGCCATCGTCCTACAATTACAATAACTAGATTAATACGTGATTTCATTTAGAAGCTAGCATTTTTATGTTAACTTTAACCCTTGGTTCTACCCAATCTCACCGGTTAAAGGTTAAACCAATCCTTGGACTTGGGTTTCCTAGGAATTGAATACCCTAGGCTCTGATACCACAAAAACTGTGACGCCCCGAGAGCGGAAGATACCCGGAGACGCGTGACGAGTTTATATCAATCATGTCAATCAGAGTATTAGTGTATTCGACACCAAAATCAGAGATGCACAAAAGTAAAGATAACCCAATCCTTTATTCCTTCATAAGAATATGTCTATTACAAACCTTTGAAGTACTAACTAAAATAAAAGAAAAATACAAAGTTGACTCAAGAAAATATGAAAAAGACTAGATAACACGGGAGAAGCTATATCTCTTTCACTCTTGATTTTCCCCATCCGTTTGAGTTCCCTCATCGTCGGACTTACCTGAAAAGTAGGGAAACACTAACTGAGTGAACACTCAGTAGGAAATTATATCTCAAGAACTAGCAAGGGGTTTAAGTGATTACATCTTTCATGAATGCACTATAGCTACGCATGCTCGCATAAAACAATAAGATAGAAAGAGGATATAACAAAAAGATAGCAAGAAGAACTAGTCATGAACTTTCAAGAACTTATATCAAAAGCTATCAAGATACTCAAGCAAGTAGACGCATCATGTCATGTCGGAACTTGGCTATCACGTTTCAAGCACGCAAGTATGAAATTACCCTTTTTCGGGCCACGCAAGTCATGTAATATCAAGTCAAGTACAAGATTTGTGGAATTTTCAATCAACCTAGTCATGCACTTCGGTATAATGCCAATACCGTGATCAATCAACTCCCATGGGCACAAGTACTTTCGGGTGCTCCTCCCAGGACCAGATTGGGCCCTATATGCACACGCATTAATCATGTATTTTAACATCCACTTTTGTGTATAGCCAATATGGAATTTCAAAAATAAAGCTTGTAGACATGTAGGATAAACTTGGATAGAGTAGAGTCCAAAAATATGACACTTGACATAGAATGGCGATAATAACGGTACAATCACGATTATCGATAAAACTAGGTGGAATTGGTTCCCTAACTTGGGTACCATGACAAGTAAATACCCACAAGTAGATGGTCACTCCTTTAATATAGAATTGAGGTCCACAAGAACATCATAACAAAGTTGTTATAGAATTGGGGTCTACAATAACATCACATTGATGGCATGCTTTCCCCGTTCATTACGAAAATTCTCATATCATACTCATAGCATAATATGAGGTCCGGTATACCATGTTTCTATAGAGTGACATGGCAAAAATAGGGTGATAGGTTTTTATGGTACAACCCGCTCAGTCAGCCTTGAGGGAATCCAAGGCTCGAGGAGTCTTACGGAGGTCTCTATGATTAACTCGCTAGTCCAAAGGAACGGAATGTCCAATGGAGAGCTTGTATGTCACTGAGAGTTAAGGGGGTAACGTTAAAACATCATGAAACATGGCACTATATTCACGGAGTGGAAATATAGTGCCAATATATATATACATAAGTATAAAACCCTCGGATAACAGAAACAGTGAAAAAATAGTTTTACAGGAAAATAACGACTTTAGTTAAGTCATTAATCACGTAATTAACGCCTTACATAAGGGCGTTTCTTGAGCTTTTGACGACTCGTGAAGCAGTCGTCCAAACTATATTTCAATTTTAACAGAATTTTAATATTTCAGAATTTTAACCAAAACGCGCCCTGGACAGGGGCGTTACCTCTCAATTAGCGCCCTGGTCTGGGGCGTCAGTTCAGTTGGAGACGACCTAGACAAGGTCGTGAATTCAAGAATTTACCAATTTTCAGATAATAAAATTTCAGGAAAAAGGGTACATGATCATGACAGGAAAAATAGCAGGATTTCACAGGTATACTCATGCAATATATTAGATTCATGGTTACATAGATATTAAATTTTAAACGTGGGTATTTATTAATTACATGTAATTGACGACTTCTGGGCAGGGCGTCAAAATAATAATTAGCGCCCTAGTGTGGGTCGCTTCTTTAAATTAGCGCCCTTGCCAAGGGCGTTTCTTTTTGAAATTACATAGAAAATATCTGAAACCACAATAAAACTATATGCATGCACGACCGATGATATTATTAAGATCTTAAGCTAGTTTTGGCTACGATCTTGAGAAAACCTACCTGATGGGTAATCTGGATGAAGTTATGTGAAGGTTTTGATAAGAACCGATGCTCTATTCTAAACAGAGCCTCCTGAAGCAACTAGAACAACACCCAGAAGATGGTTGCTTCCGAACTTAATCAAACGGCATCACACCGAAGAGGATGCAGTGACGATAAGAGTTTGTTGAGAAGAGGAAAAACTCTTCGTCTTTACTGGTTGAAGAAGATGCAGTCGACAAGGATGATGCCGATGAGGAACCTTTAGTTCTTCAGCACGTTGGAAAACTCGACAGGGTAACCTACAATAAAGATGAAGAACATTAATATTAATATTCTTCGTAACTATGACTGGAGGCAAGGGAAGAAGAACATCACCTGTTCTTCACGTACGTAGCAGCAGAGCTTCGAGCAAATAGATTTTAGGGTTTGATGGACAAGGATTATTTATAGGGTTTTGGGGAACCCTAATAGAGTTAGAGTTTGATTAAGGGTAGTATTGCCTTGATAGAGTCATTTATATATTCTACTAACTCGTACTAATCCATAAACTTTCCCTGGATAGAGTCGAACGAAACTCGAACTGAATTAATGCCTTTCTATAGGGCGTTACTTAAATTAACGCCTTTTTGAATGTCGTTTCTTTAGTGAAACGCGTCTAAGCAAAGGGCGTTACGTTTAATTGCCCTTTTATTTATTTTGGTCGTTTGAGAATTGACGCCTTGTCTAGGGGGCGTCCCTTTTTCAATTCACGCCTTAGCCAGAGGCGTTTAATTTTAATTAGCGCCTTGAATCAAGGCGTTATTCACATTTTTGGTTCTATTTATTTGTTCCTCTTGATTTTTCTTTTACTTACTTAAATCTTTTAGCCTATTTTGACTAATTAAGAATTTGTTTATTCTACTTTGATTTATTTAAAAATTTTTGATTTTTTTCCAGGGTTGCTACACTTCCATACTTGGTTATCTTGCTCACATACATATGCACTTTGAGTGATCAACATAGCATACACACACACACACACGGTTGTTGCAAGCTATTGCATGTTTTAGTGTTATGCTTTATGATCCCTGCACTACAAGGCTTATTTCTTTCAAGATCACAAATGTGTTTAAATAAGTGTGGACGTTTCATAGCTTGTAATTCAAGTCTTTTCATTTGAGCCACTCTACTTAATTCCGCTGTGTATTGTGCCTAAGTGATTCATTCGCTTAATAAGAGTGGTTTAAGCTTCCGCTAGCTAATAGTTTTTAAATAGGCCAAAGCTTGTGAAAGGATCTATTCAACCCCCCCTTCTAGATCCATTTACACCTCGCGGGACCCAACATTAGGCTAATTCGATTGAACATAATAACAAGCAGTAGGAGCGTGCCTATCCAAGCATCTAGCGGAAGCAAACCAAGCAATCAATCCACTGCTCAATAGATTTTTTAGGTGGTTCGGTCCTCCAGACCTACATCCACCCCTCACTCCCAACCGGAGTGAGGCTTCACTAGCCAATGCTAGAACCAAGCAGACTCAGTCTGCGAACAGTTGCTGCCACACAGCTTGACCAGGGGAACAACCTCCCCTCTTCCTCCCAACCGGAGGGACACCCCAAGTGACTCCCAGCCACTTGAAAACCAGAGACCGAAGTCTCTCTTCCTCCAGACCGGAGGGACCCCTGGACTTGCTACCCACAAGCCCAGAACCGGAGACAAGTCTCCCTTCCTCCAAACTGGAGGGAACCCACAAGTAGCTCCCAGCTACTTGCAATCGGAGATCAGATCTCCCTTCTCCTGATCCACCAGGAAGAACCCGATCCCTAGCAGGGCAATCGGAAGAACGAGAATAACCAAATGAAAAAGAAAAAATAAGAAACGAAAAATACACAGCAATTGGAAGGCTGTAAATGAAGAACAAGAATGTAGCTCTCAAAGGAGCAGATCTGGTTTGGAGTTAATCCAGACGCAAGAGGACAGATCTTCAATAGCTTCTTCCTTCTTCTCCACGAACTCTCTCTCTCTCTCTACTTCTTTCCTTCCTCTTCTTTCTTCTTCTCAGCTCACGCAATCCTTCTCTTCTGCTCTCACTCTCTATTTTCTTCTCTTTCGCAGGCTCTCCCTGTCTTTTCTCTTTCTTCTTCTTCTTCTGCTTCCTTCTTCTTTCGCTCACTGCTTCTCTTCTTTTTCTCTTTTTCTGGATCGAAGGACTTTCTGCTCTCCAGGCTTCTTCTTCGATCAGTCTTCTACAGAGGATGAAGACTCGTATATATAGCAGCAGCAGGCACACTGGGCGCGTGTGGCTTCCACATTTCCTGCCCTAGAAAGTCAGACCACGTGACAACATCCTGGTATCTCGTCCATCCTTGGATCACGATCCAGGCACCTCGGATCACGTGCCCTTCATTAGTACGCTCACCAACTGGAGTTGAGGTGGCGTCAACACACTTGCTCCAAAGGGTTGATGCAGCCTTCAAAGACATTCGACCAGCAAAACTCAAGTCTGCTGCGTTGACTCCATCAGCCTGCTGCGTTGATGCATCGGTGATCCAGTGATCAAGTCTTCAATAGATAGACGTGCTGCGTCGACGCTCTCAGCATGCTACGTTGACGCATTGGTGTTCCAACATCTGAACTTTGATCGCTTCAGCCCTCTCACGTTTCGTGTGGAGTGCGTTGACGCATTGTGCAACTGCGTCCACCCTCTGGTCACCTTGTCGATCCATCAACCTGCTGCGTCGACGCCACTTGATGAATGCGTTGACGCACCAGAGTAATCCAGTAAGCCATTGGCTCTCCCTTTGTAACTGCTGCGTCGACGCTGCTCTATTTTGGCGTTGACGCAGTGAAATAACTTGTGAAGGTCTCTGCTTCGTGGAGTTAACATTGTGGATATCAGTGAAGGATTCGTCAACGGATGCGTGGACGCTTTAAGCTCCCAGCGTCGACCCTGTTCCCTTCAGCAACAAGAATGAAGTCATAAGATCTAAGTATGTACATTGTAGTGTATATACTTCGAAAGAAGCAGTCCAATGTATATACTTCAAGAACTCTAGACAACGGACGCTGTACAGACTTCAGATGCTACAGTCCAATGTATGGACTTTGATGAAGTGAAGCAGTGTACAGACTTTGAATCAAACCAATGTATAGACTTGAATGGGCATGGAGTGTATAGACTTGGTTAAACAAAGTCCAGTGTATAGACTTGGTGAACTGACTCCAATGTACAAACTTGCAAAAGCGAGCTACAGTGCCAATGTGTAGACTTCACGCTGTACAGACTTTCCAAAGAGGACGTAACGCTGTACAGACTTGAGGCTTTGAACGTTGAAGACACAAGACGATGTACAGACTTAGATTCTAGACCAGTGGCTGTACAGACTTTGAAAGAGAACCAATGAACGGACTTCAGGTGAAGATCAGTGTATGGACTTGTGAACAACCGATGAATGAACTGAGGGGTCGACCCATCAGCACAAGGGGTCGACGCACCACAGACCAGACCAATGAATAAATGCAGCAAAGTTAAAGAGGCAAAGCGTCAACGCATTGCCCAAGCAGCGTGGACGCAGCAGTACAAATATTTCTTACTGCTACCTCTGAAGTGCCTTGGCAGCGTCGACGCTGCAGTTCGATGGGTCGACGCTGCAGTATCAAACTTCAGTCTAAGGAGTAATAGTAACATGACTGAACATAATCAAATATGCAATGCCATATCAGAACTTATGAAGATGACTCACAGTGAATAACTCACCTCCAAGACCAATCATCAAAACCACCATTAAAACCATCATCAAAACCACAGGGGCACAACATAAGCTGGTTTCAAAACTTTATAAAAAGCAAATATTTCAAAACTAAAAAAAATCAAATATTTTAAAATCCAAAAAAATCAAATATTTCAAAACTAAAAAAAAATCAAATATTTTAAAACTCAAAAAAATGAAATATTTCAAACTCAAATAAAAAATTAAATATTTCAAAATCTGAAAAAAATCAAATATTTCGAAACTCAAAAAAATCAGATATTTCAGAATCTTAAAAAAAATTCAATCAAGTATTTCAGAATCGAAAAAAAGTCAAATATTTCAAAACTTAAAAAAATCAGACATTCCAAAATCCAAAAAGAATTAAATATTTTCAAAATTACAAAAAGGTTTTCATGATTTGCATTCATAGCATCCATTGCGTTCAATGTCATTTTGTTTGCCTATTTAATAAGGCTTACCCGCTTGACCAAAAATCAAGAACTGGTCATTCCCTAACTTGCTACAGGCAAGGGGTTAAGCCTAAAACAGATTTAATCTATCTTTTTTGTTTTTTGTGTGTGCAGGGGCAGGTTGAAGCTCAAGGATTCAGCACTTCAGTCTTCAAACGGCTATTTGTCAACCGTTCTATTAATTTCAACGGTCCTGGTCAGACCGTCCAACCATTTCACATGGTTTCAAGCTCCTCCAAATACCCACGTTCTCTGTTAGGCCGTTCCACTTTATGAACGGTGGATTCGTGACCGCTCAATCAGGCTCACGGTCTATCCCCGGGCCGCTCAACTCCCTTCTATCAACTCCGCTGTAAATCTGATGCACGGCTCCAAGAGAGCCGTCCTAATCTCTGAGCGGTCTATGTGTGACCGCGTACACACTGGAGTCATATCCCAACTCAATGACGCGAGGGAAATCCTAAACTCAAACCAGTCAAATCATCTGCTTTATTCATTCATCTATCAAACATCTCTAAGCATAAGTCTCTACATCAATATCGTCATGGAAAGAAAGGAAAAATCACTCAGTCCTCCGCTGGGCATCCCCGCGGGGACGTATCTCTCTCAGCTCTCTAACATAAGCCTGGCGTGTCATCAGAATCTCTGCAACCTCTACTGATAGGGTAAGCACCATGCTCGTGTCCCACATGATCAGGGCGCTCCTTACCACCTGCTCGTCCTCCTCTGTACCGATCCTCCTCGCCTATAGTGCGGGAAGGTGGGGTAGTCCTGGTAGGACAGTCCGGGGTAGTCCAACCTGTAGGTAGCACCGGTGTGGGCTGTACATCGCTAGTGCAGTGTCGCTCACGAGCCTCAGATCCAAGCCTAGCCTCCTAGGAACTCTGACAGTGGTATCGCGGAAAAAGTCCGGGCGCATCACGAACCAATCCAAGGGTAGCCTATTGATGCGTAGTCGCCACTCATCCCTGGTCTTCTTCTCTGCTGTCCTGCACTCTACCTGCGGGGAGAACCCGAATGCGCCGCCTATGAAGGAGAGGGGGTGGCTCCCAAAGATCCTGCTAGCTGAAGTGACATCCTCCTTCTGAATGAATTTCATCCTGACACCCATCCAGCACTCTAAAAGTATCATGGAACCAAAGAGAGGACCTCCTAGAGCTGTTGAGGTAAGACCCTCGTACAAGTAGGAAAGGACAGCCTGGGAGATAGAAAGACCCTACCATAGGCCACTGATGGTACTAAGAAGGGGAGTCTCTAGCACATGGTTAACTGAGGGGAACAAGATAGCCCCGCACAAGCAAATGGACGTGGCCTTGGCTATGGCCTCATCCCACCCACACATATTCCTACAATGTTCAACTACCCACTGGCTAAGAGGAATGAGATGGATCTGACGTGGGCCTATGAAGGTGTGGATGTCCCTGTTGTCTGGTATGAACTCTCTCAAGATGAGCCGAGGGTCTATAGGGGAAACGGTGTGACACACTGAGTCCTCCTCTCCCACCTGGGACCTAGGTAAAGAGAAGTAAATCTCTACCTCCTCTAATAGGATAGTGGCCTCGACTGATGGGAAAATGAATGTATGGGTATGAGGATGTCAGATTTCTACCGAGGTTGAGATGCTATGCCAGTCAAGTGAAAGCTTTGGGAAGTTTTGACCTAGTACTAAGAGTGGGTGTAGGTGCCAGGATCTCAGGATGGATGTCACTCCTAGGGGCAACGCATGGACCATGGGAGCCATCCACTTTAGAATGGAATAGCGCCGGGAGCCAGGAAGAAGTTGGGAAAAGAGAAGAAGAAAGAGAAGAAGAATGTGTAAGTAAATGAATAATTTGGCTTGAATGAAATCATGTTAACATACCTCTCTCAAAGGGCTCGAGCTCAGGTGATGAGGGATTGTAGTCAGCCATTGGAGCACTTCACGCTCCTTCCTGGCCGGCTTTGGCCCTTCATAAGTTGCCCCCTCCATTGAACTACCCTCAAAGGACCTTTTCATGATGATTTCATGAAGATTAGCAAAGGTTTGAGGCTTAGAAAGAGGGGTTTGGTGTGAAGTACGAATTTAGAACCCCCTCATACTTATAGGGCTTAGATAGAGGCCTAAACCCACTAGAAGTGAGTTAAGATAGGCCTAGATAGAGTTGGGATAGAGTTGGGGTCGGGTTAGGACGTCTATCTTCGGGTTAGGACTCTCCAAGAGAGTCCCGTTCGAACTCTCAGGTCATGGAATTGAGCGGTCTATCGATAGACCGCCCTATACGGTGGACGGTCAGATTCCGACCATTTAGAAGCTTTTACACCATTCGAATCCTGAAGGAAGAGCGGTCTGGAATCAACCGCTCCATTTTGTTAAACGGTCACAAAGGAACTGTCATATTCTTTGAGCGGCTAGGATCTGGCCATTTATTTTATTGAACGGTCTACGTTGGGGCCGCGTGGCCTCGCGTTTAGGTTTAAATTGCTTTTGCTTACACTGTCCTGGATGAGCCGTTCTATGTCTGAGCGGTCTAGTTTGGGCCGTTCAAGTGCTTGAATGTGGTTTGACCCCTTTAGTGTTGCATGATGTGATTCACTGATGAATTTAATGATATATATTGCATATTGTAACCTTCTTTGCAGCATCAGTCATCTTGCCATTACGCATGCACATGTAAGTCAGGTATGGCTTTTAGTCTCTATATCCCCTTATTGCATTATTATATAGTATTGTGTTATATTATCTCGAGAACCAGTTGGTTATCTACGTGTTCCAAGATCTGATGTTCCCCTTTAACAAAAACGATGATGATCCAGGTTCACGTGTTTAATCTCCGGATAGGCCGTTAGGTTGGGAAAGCCTGGGGAGGATGGTACTATCCTGCACGCTGTGGTTGCGGATAGTGTCTTGACTCTTATTTGCCCAGCCTAGCAATATTATTCTCGAGTATTTTCTATTTTATCCTTCATTTGCATTTGTTTTAATGATTTCTTTTATTTTAGCCCAACATGCATCATACGCATCTTTTTTGAGCATTCATGACCCATGGTTTGCCTGCTAATGTCCCACCAGTGATGGATAGCTGTACGTTCAGTGTTTGAGTAAGAGGAACAGTTCCACTCTGAGTTGGAAGGTTCTCTCTGATTGATTCGCTTGGTTTGGTTGATTAAGAGGTCCCCGTCTGGTGTTTTAGTCTGTTTATTTATTTCTACTTATTCCGGTCTCCTCATTGGTCTGAGGGATTGTGTCCCCCATGAGGTTGATCGTGTGTTTCCTTTTAGTTCGTTAGTTCCTCCAGACTGGTGTCACTTTTGGTCTAACTATTCCTTTTGGTTGATTCAGAGTTTTCTGAAAAATTCTTATCGCTCGTTGGAAAAACGGGTGTCGTTTTACCTTAATGCCCGCTTTTTGGTCCACTTCGCTTCATTTTCGCTTCATCTCCATGTTCCATTTCGCTTTCGCTTCACCTCCGCTCGCTCCCCTACAAAGAGGACGTTAAGGAGGGGCATCTGTTGACACCCATTTTTTTACCGATAAGTTGAGTCATTTCTTTTACCAGCGTTTGTTGATGCCTCGAGTTGTCCATCGCTTAGTGGGCTATTTTCGGCCTATTTTACGGGTACCTCACTCCCTGACTTGCTCCGCTTCAATCCCGGGTTTAATGGGCCTTGGTTTGGTTTGATTTATCACGTTTTGTTAGTTTTTAAGCATCCAGCCATTGCGCGGTCTATCGAGTGACCGTTTACTTGTTGAGCGGTTGACGATTAATTGTTTACCTATTTATTGGATATTAGGGTGATTTTCTAAATTTCCACCGACAAAGCTTTTGCACGGTTCATAAGTAGTAGTCCAGACCCATGGAACGGTATTCTTATGACCGTCTAGTTCTCAGAGTCCCAGATTCGTTGGCTATTCAGATAATTATCTAATTTATTCTGATTTATCACCGACAGGCGTTGGACGGCTGGTTTTGGACCGTTCCGTGAGATGAGTGGTCCATTGGGAACCGCCCAATTCATGAGAGTCCAACGGTGAAAATATCGATCAGTTCGATGGATATTTGGATAATATTTCTTATTTTTTTAATTTCCACCGACGGATTGGACGGTCTGGTGACCGACCGCTCAATAGGTTGAGCGGTCTATCGAGTGGCCGCACAATGGTCCGATTGCTCAAAAACTAAGTGCTTTTCTCTCTCTATCCGTGGTTTTATCCTTGATTTGTTCCAACCATTTCTCCGTGGTTTCTTAACCAAATGAGGTGCCATTTCGACTAGTTGAAAAATAATTGCATTATCTATGGATTTTATTTTGATATCTTGAGCTAATATTCATTGGAAATCCTAATTTCGGGGCTAGTTCCTTAAGCTCTGTAAATAGACCCTAAGGGCAAGCTTTGAAAGGGGGTGGAGATTTCTGATCGATGGCGAAGCTCTGCCGAATTGTTGAGCGACCCAAGACAAGGAGGGAGGCCTTCTACTTCCGCATAGGGCTCCGGTTCAGGGAGTGCACTATTTGTTTGAGTCATTAGTTCACCGGTCCTACCGTTCATTTTCCCATTGCATGCATCCTTCTCTCTTCTTCCATTTACTTTTCTTCATTCATTCGTCACATCACACACATCCTCCTATGTTTTTGGTGCTCCTAGTGGTTTAAAAATTTCCAAGTATTCCTCATTTCATTTGGTTATGATAGTTTTCTTCCCGTTTGGCATTTACTACACGTTTTAGTTCTAATATTGTGTCCCTTTTTGTGTTCTACACTCTATTTACAGGTCAGCATCAATGCAACACGAGGCGCACTCCTCCTGGCCGGCCGGGAAGGGTGGAGGTAGAGATCTCACATTTTGGAAGCTGGTGGTACAGAGCGGTCTTCTTCTGTCCGTTCGAGGGACAGGGCGGCCGTACATCGACCGTCCAGCTCTGTTCAGTGGTGGATATCGAACCGTTCTGCAATCCGGCTGCTCTTCGTCCCGTGTTCATCCTAGCGCTACCAGGCGGTCTGTCGAGAGACCGCGCATCTTCAGGGTGGTTCTTCCAGAGCCGCGCATTACTGCAGCGCTATTCTAGGTGAATGTCTCCCCTTTCTTTCCAAGGTACGGTGTACTTGCTTACATTCGGCACCTTGGCGGTGATCATACACATTCCACATCCTTTCCCCCCTGTTATTTACACGTTGTTTAATTCTTTACATTAGTATAGTAAGGAAGGGGTTGGAAGGGTAATCAAAAATGGGAAAGAAAGAAAAAAACATGTCAACAATGATAGAGTATAAGAAATGCATGGAGATGCATAGTTCACATGGATTAAGCCAGAATTATCAATTTCTCATCAAAGGGTAGGATTCATGCATGTTGTGATAACCTAGATGTGCAGTTGAAATAAAGCATCAAATACTCCAAAGTACAATGCATGAAATCACGAGGTAACATAGGGCTTTTACTCCTTACATATTATTCTAGCCATCCACGAGATAACCTACCTTTATGACAAGCTTTAGACTTTGAATTTCTAACTGGAAGATCGCTCAGGTTCCTACACATCCTGTGCCAAACCAGCAACTTCTTGCCCCTCTATCTTCCAATTCTCTTGACCTATATTTATGAAAATTGGAGGGTAGGTAGAAGATAGAAAGGAGAACAAAAAATTGTAAAGACACTACGTGAACTAACCTCATTTAAGGCATCTAATATCTTGATCTTCACTAGGCTGGCGCAGTGGTTCCTATGCAGCCTGTAGCAAACCAGTGACTTCTAGAAGCCCTAATTCTTCAACGGCTCGGTCTACTAGCACGAAAATTGGAGGGGAGTTAAATAAAACTAAGGAGAACAAAATCTTCTAAAGAACCAACTTGAGATACCATCTCCTTACCGTCGAACTTTGTGAGCCAAAGTAAGGGTTCGCACAGTTCGAACCTGAACCCTATTTATAGAGTTTACATAGGGTTTTAGGGATTAGATCAAACTTAGATTCCTAGATTGGGGTAGAACTGATCCCTAGAGTATTCTAGAGAGTCTCCCATGCCAGATAGCTTCAATCCAAGGCGATTTGGTTGCCAAAAACCCAAGCTTTTCACATTTCTTCCATTCACGGAATCAGAAGGGTTTAGCGATCATGGAGGGACCGCTAGGATGAAGTGGCGGTCTCGTGATAGACCGCCAATTGCCGTTAAATATAAAAATTTTAGATTTTCCTATTATTTCTTATTTATCTCCTAATTGATGTATATATCTGATTTTAAATCCATAAATTATCCAATTTACGTTTCTATTAATGGACTTGGGTCTGAAGGTCTTGGATTTGGGTCTTGTAGGCCTATTTAGGTGGATTTAAACCTAACATAATATATGGGCCTTTAAACAATTATTAAATAGACCTATATTTATTAAGTAGCCCATTTAGTCTACTTAAATGCTTTAATAATTATATTAACTCCTAGAAAATTCTTGGGTGTTACACGTCATGACGTGAACATCAGGAGTAGGAAGTGGTCGTTCCCTATCCTCTGCTCGGCCAGCCTCCGCCAATGCTGCTTCAAAGGCTAGCGCCAAAATTGTAGAAACCCCGACAGACTCTTCTGCAATGTTTCTCGATTCTACCGCGGGAATGTCTCCCTTGCCTCGAGGTGGCTCATCATCAATAACAAGCGACGACTGCTCCAGAGCCATTGTTGGCTGGTCAAGTCCTGCGATTATTCCTGGCACTTCAAAGCCCCTGTCATAGCATAATCCTTTGGATATCTCAAGGCTATGGGCCTTAAGATAGGCGGGAATATTGGTCAACCCACGTCGAAAGGTGGAAGAGATATCTATACGATCACAGTCGTCAAGGTCATTTTGGCCGGAACGATGGGAGCCTTCAAGAAGAATATGCATAAAATATCTCAGAGGCTCAATATGGTAAATGATGAAGATGAGCACAGGCCCAGAAGGAGGATTCATACCTTAGCTGACACCAAGCTTAAATCTCCGACAGTGAAGCTCTCCATCTCCATCATTGCTGACCCTTCTCCTACAAAGGGGCAAAGTGACCCGAGGCCACTCCATGTTACCCGCGGCGTGCTGAAAGTTGTGAAGTCATTTTCATAAGCGGAAGAAAGTGCGGCATCTTTTGTTTCTGTCTCTGCCCTAGGAGACTCTTCGTCACTAGAGCCGCCACTATAATCCACTTTCTCCGTTGGAGATGGGCTTTGCTACGAGCCCAAACTTTTCTGTCCAAAAATAGTCAACTCCGCAACAGAACAACTTGCAGGAGGCACATCTTGCTCAACAAGAGCCTGCTCAGCTGGCTCCGCAACAGAAGGGATGAAAATACCCACTTTGAGTATCGAATGACTTGCAGGGAGAGCAACTGGCTCTGCAGGAACTTCCTCGGTCGGCTCTACGACATGAGGAGAAGGCGGGTGAACTTTGACAAGAGCTGAAATAGGGAAGCACTTACGTGAGCCCGCTATACAATGAATCAGATAAACTCCGAAGGGTGGACTATGAATTACCCTCCATCTCATGGCTGGGAGTGGGGGAAGGCAAATTTTCTTCAACAAGGGGAGCCATTGATGCTCAATCTCCCCTCTCTTCAACTTTTGTAGAGCAATAGTCTCTTGCGTAACCACCACCGGTGAAACGGCGGGAGCTGCAATAAGAAAGTTAGCTCATATGGCCGAAATGGAAATGAGGTGCACAAGGGGGATATACCTTGGGTCGGGCGCGCCTGCACTTGAGAAGCCTCAAACTCTTCAAAGGTGACCACAACTGATGCGGGACGGACAATGAACCTAGGACTCTAGCTCGCGGGTGTCCCTAAGCGAGGGAAACATGGGATCGTGTGCGGTTGAGAAACCGGCAATGAGCCTCGGGTATCGGCTTTTCCGCGTGCTCAGATCGAGTCATGGGACGGGTTCACTCACTCACTATCGCAGCGGTGATAAAAATAAATATATCAAGCTAAGTAACCTATCACTCTAGCAGCGGCATTGAAAAGTATACGAGATAAGCAAATGAGATAAAGAGAGTGGCAAGTTTACCTCCACGCTCCAGGCGTGGGGAAGACGACCCCGGCCGAAGCTCGTACTCCCGGTGTACAATGATTACAATAATTACAGAGATGAATTTATCGCCCACTCCACGCAGGGAAGTAAAGGGCTACAATGTGGGGCCTGGGAGTAGCGAACTCGGGTTGACGGGCAGGAATTTGGGCCGGAGATGGGCTGCTGGTCCGACTCGGTTCTGACTCGGTACTGTTCCAACTCGGTACAACAAGGGAACTCAGCAACTGGGACAGCGGCTTCTGGTTGACTCCTTGCTGGGGCGCTACAGGAAGGTTACCGATCGATCTCTAGGAGCGACGGTCGCTGAAGGTGATCCGGCATATTTTTCGAGGAATTAATTCTCGGACTGAGTTGCTGGCCTGTTCACGGATCTAAACTGTGCGCCTTCACGAAAAGATTTCTTGCGGCCAAATCCGGTGTCAGATCGACGCAAACTTAGTACCGATGGATAGAGGACTTAGAGGGCTACAACATATAATTTTTCCTGATCTATCCAGTGGACAGATTAGAAATAAAAACAACTGTGGATTGTAGTTTCTTTCTGGCTTGGAATTACAGACACACATGGAAGAACAAGAACTGCCTAAAGATGAAATTTGATCGATTGGAAAAAAATTAATCTAGACTCCTGAAAAATTTTGGGATGAAGGGGGGTATGTGAGAAACATGCATGAATTTTTGGGGATTTTCTGGAGATGCATAAGGTGGCGGGAAAAATAGAAGAATAGACTCCTATCCTGTAGATCGTCAAACTGGCAGACTGTTAGGGGTGGAACGAAAAATTGGGGAAAAATACCAAATGACCTCTGATTGGCACGAAATTTAAAATGGAGATTGGAGATAACAAGAACAAACACTCAAAATTGAAGATCGATCAGATCTCTTGATTTGGAGATAAAAATCAGGCTTCAACCTTCTGTCCTGATCTGGATAGAACTCTGACGTGGTGGCGGTGGCGGCGCGACGGCGGCTCGATGGCGGCGGCGGCGGCGAGGTTGAGCTCCTCAGTCAGAGAGGGGCAGGGGAGGAGGCTTCACACCTCAATAAATTCGCCTGCAAGGGGGGTGGGAGAGGGAAAGGGGTGCCCTTGGGCTTACTCTTGGCAAAAATGCTTAATTCTTCATTAAAATCTCTAATGACACCATGCATAGGCTTATATAGAGAATGGCAAGGGGTGGGGGGCTGGGAATTTCGTAGGAGAGAGGGGAGAGGTAAACTAGGGATAGCATTTTCTTCCCCCATGTGGTCAAATGACTAAATTAAATAAAAATATAACATGGAATAAACTATATTATAAGGGGGAAGCATCTTGGACTTTACTTGGTCCAAGTTTGAATTGTCTTCCACCTTGTCCCCCCTTGGTCCAAGTCCAATCTTAGACTTTGAAGCATCCCCACATGGGCCCTAGAACCTAGGTGGACCAATGGGAAAGAGGGTGGGGGACCCTACTGGACCCACTAGCAATTTACATAGAAACCTAAAGACTTTAAAGACTAACCCTTTGGCTTATAATGCCTTACAATTGTAAACCCAATTAGCCAAGTGTATAAATACCAATAAAAGGACACAAATATAAAATAAAAATGTTAGTGCCCAGTGTTGATTCCCATCAACAACTGGGGGAGTAACCCCTGGTTCTGTACCTACAGTTTTTTTCTTGCGGGCTCTCTTCACTCGAGTTACAACTTCCCTTACTTGGGACCTCGTCCGCTTCCGCGAATCACCAGGAGGCAGGGGCGTAGTGGTTGGAGCCGCCTCTGGGGTCTCAAAATATGATGGCTTTTCAGCCTTTATGATTAACTCCCTGTAGTGCTTGGTTTCTTCCGAAGTGAGCCGAATTGCACATGCACAAGGGTAAAGGTGATGAATAGCACAACAAAAGGAGAAAAGTAATCTAGAGGTTGAAATCGATGAATGAAAAATACCTGTTGTCCCCGTATACAGAGAGGAAATTGACCAGTAAAATAGCGAAGGCACTTTATCTCTTAAAGCAGCCTCGCGAATTAGCCATCATACATCTCCTATCAATTCACATCGCTTGGCCAACGACGCTAAGTCCGAATGGCCGTGAGAAGACAAATGATAATATAGGCTGAGGTGGTCCAACCCCCATCCGTCGGCATACTTGAAAGAAATGTGAAGGGGTTGGCTCAAAATGGCCTCGCTACGGCCACCAACTAAAAGACCATGAGAGGGGAGCAACACAAACAGCCATGGGGTATTACTATAAAGTGTCGGCCGTCGGTCCTCTCTTCTGATGAAAGTTCTATATGGATAAAGCCAGTCGCTCTCAAGATGCTAGGAGGCCGTAGAGGGTAGAGGCTCTTCCACTGGCAAGGGGATTTGTTGAAGCACTAATCGTTCGCCACTCACACGACATAATCTCTGAAGCGTCTTCATGTAGCTATCTTTGCTAATCTCTGACAGTTTTGGCTCGGTCTTGGATGAGCGCTGCTTGACGGTCTTACGAGCCTCCAAATAAGCCATCACTTCAGCATTCGTCTGGAATTTCAATTTTTTCAGATAAGCTGGGTCAACATCCATTGCTGGCACTGGCTGGGAGTCCAAGAATCGGCGTTCGGCAACAGCCCAGCATTCTCTTCTCGAGCTCCTATAAAAGATGCTGCGCACATTCCACCATTTGATGTATTCTGGGGTCACACAGGGAAAGCGTGCAGGGGCTGGAACTCTAAATGAAATCGCCTCTCGGAGATGAAAGTAATCCCACCAAATGCAGGCTTCATCCGCTGTTGTCTGGCCGGCCAAAACTCTGCTCGGCAATGCAAACTGTCTAGAGCAAGGCGGAATTTGCTGATTATAACCAAAATTCTGACTAAATCAGAATGGATAATAGGGCTCCAGCCACAAAGTCCCGCTCTTGCGAAAAACCAGGACACTTGGCCTTATTGACAGCGCCCAGTCAACTAGTTCTGGCTCCAGAATCGGCCTTGTGCATTAGCCAGCATACATCTCCTATCAATTCACATCGCTCAACCAACGACGCTAAGTCCGAATGGCCGTGAGAAGACAAATGATAATATAGGCTGAGGTGGTCCAACCCCCATCCGTTGGCATACTTGAAAGAAATGTGAAGGGGTTGGCTCAAAATGGCCTCACTAGGGCCACCAGCTGAAAGACCATGAGAGGGGAGCAACACAAACAGCCATGGGGTATTACTATAAAGTGTCGACCGTTGGTCCTCTCTTCTGATGAAAGTTCTGTAAGGATAAAGCCGGTCGCTCTCAGGATGCTAGGAGGCCGTAGAGGGTAGAGGCTCTTCCACTGGCAAGGGGATCTGTTGAAGCACTAATCGTTCGCCGCTCACACGACATAATCTCTGAAGCGTCTTCATGTAGCTATCTTTGCTAATCTTCGACAATTTTGGCTCGGTCTTGGATGAGCGCTGCTTGATGGTCATACGAGCCTCCAGATAAGCCGTCACTTCAGCATTCGTCTGGAATTTCAATTTTTTCAGATAAGCTGGGTCAACATCCATTGCTGGCATTGGCTGGGAGTCCAAGAATCGGCGTTCAACAACGGCCCAGCATTCTCTTATCGAGCTCCTATAAAAGCTGCTGCGCACATTCCACCATTTGATGTATTCTGGGGTCACACGGGGAAAGCGTGCAGGGGCTGGAACTCTAAATGAAATCGCCTCTCGGAGATGAAAGTAATCCCACCAAATGCAGGCTTCATTCGCTGTTGTCTGGCCGGCCAAAACTCTACTCGGCAATGCAAAGTGTGTAGAGCAAGGCGGAATTTGCTGATTTTAACCAAAATTCTGACTAAATCGGAATGGATAATAGGGCTCCAGCCACAAAGTCCCGCTCTTGCGAAAAACCAGGACACTTGGCCTTATCGACAGCGCCCAGTCAACTAGTTCTGGCTCCAGAATCGGCCTTGTGCACTTGGCACCGAAGATAGGGTGAATATATTCTTCAGTTTCGTGAAGGCGACACTCCCGCATCTTGTTCACTAACGGACTTGAATGAGCTGCCAAGCTCCAAAAATGCAAGACACAGGGTGAATCCATCGGAACCTTGGTTAACTTCCCACGGATAGCAAAGAGTTGGTTCGATGTCTGGGTCGGCTCGACATTTGCAAATTCTATCATTCTCGGGACCAAAAGTGGTGACTGGAGTGCCCGCAGAGCAGCTTCTGGGAACAATGTACATACCCAGGCATTGAAGAAGTGAAGCGGACCAATCGTTCACAAATTTCTGGGGAGACGTGAACGATGAAGGTCCCCCAGCATTTTATATATCAAGCATAAAGAGACCTGGCAAAGTGAAAGCTTTGTACCCCATGCCATCAGACAAGCAGGGTAAATGGTCTCGGCCCTAATCACGCTCTCATCACCTTGTGGGAGAGCGAAGGAACAAATCCGGTATGTCAAGTACGTAGCACAATGAGTGACTGCATCAACACCAGCGGGGTTGGGCCCCCCTCGTTGACCTTCCTTTAGTGAAGGAGGGAAAGTTGCCTGCCGCCGAACTCTCTTCATTCGCTGGACAGGAGCTAGCGCCACTGAAGGGAAATCTTCATATTTTTGCTCCCCTCTGAAGAAATACTGGAGCCAGGCACCTACTCTCACACACCTCTTCTCGCCAGGATTGCGACCTTCTCGGGTATCGTACGAGGAACGGCACATAGTATGATATGCCTTCATCAGATATCAGTAGGCGAACCGAGTCAGATATCGCCCCTCGTCATCGGTCCGATCTTTTAGCCAATCCGGCCAGCATACTTCTTCATACAGCTCATCGTCAATCGGGAGACTGCTCAATTTGGGAAAGACTCCAAAGGTCCAAAGACATTTCTTCTTCTGAGGTATAAAAGGCGTTGTACTCTAGAAAAAACACCTCAATCATGTCGCAGTAGAGGCCGTTGAACATCGGATACCGATATCTTGAAGCATACACGCTATGGTACACTTTGGTGTTGATCAAGATCGGGGTATAGTGCTATAAGACATAGTCAGTGAACTCCATAGCTCCTGACCTGAAAGTGTGATCATCACCGGCCTTCATATCAGCAAACCAGCCCACGACAATCTGATGCTTGAAGCGCACCGCCAAATAGTCCAGCAAGAAAGTCTCCTCCCTATACCCCCATTTCAACAGGGCTAAGAATAGGCCGAAGGATGGCTTCTCTCGGTCTATGCGACTCGCAGACTCGTTCCACCTGGCCGGAATAAACTCAGGGGCCCTTGTCAGCAGCCCGTCCTGCGGTGTCAGCTCTTGCAGTCCGAGCACGGCACCCCACTTCTGGGGCTCACTTGGCATATATATGGGTCTCCCCCGCATGACAAAATCCGTCAAGTTGTCCCCTTCGGTAAGAATTGCTTGCTTGGCCTTTCGAGCAAGAAAGAGGTCCCACTTCCCCTGAAGATTGAATCACCTTATGAAAGACATCAGGTGCTTATCTTTGGGATGGTCCATTCTATAGCCCTCATGGCGATCGGATTTGAAAGAATCTCTGCCAATAATCAACAAACGACCAGTGTCCACTGTGTCAGTATCTGAATCAGAAGACTCAGCGACTATAGCCAGCCGGTCATTACCTCTATTCAGAGAATGAACATCTCCCCAAGTCACCACAGCATGGGAAGAGGAAGGAGAGTTAGACGCCATGATGTCTCCATCCAAAAACAATAACAGAAGATTAGAAGACTACATTTCAAGCAAGGTTTTGACAAAATTTTGGCATAGTCTCCCCTAGCCGGGGAGCTTGCCAGAAGAAAGTGGGAACACGTCCATTATGAGACAGTCCCTGAACTAGGCCGTGGGTGTCACACCGAGGCCGAAATAGACACTTGGGGGTTTAGATTCGAGGGCTAGCCTACTAGAAGCCTCCTGGGGCCTAGAAAGGAGGGGTTTGAAGCCCCTAAATCAATCTAAACAACCTCTCGCCCTCACCAATGGTCACCGTCACCACCATCGTCGTGAACGCAAGGGAGGAGCTCGCCGCCGTGAGCAGAAGGGGGAGAGGAGGAGAAGAGGTTGAGCTAGGGTTTGGGTTGGAATGAAATGAGGAGAAAGAGAAGAAAAAGGGCTTATATAAGGGGGCTTTCGAAGGACTTAATCTGGCGTGGGAGAGGGTGCACCGTTTTAGCGCCCTCCCACGTTGGTTCAACATTTTGCTCACCGTTTATAGGTGCGGCGGATTAAAGTAGTCGAGTGGCCAGTACCACGCCATTTTAAAGCCTCCCACATCGTTTTAACGACATTTCAAGCCCCACGCCATTTTACGACATTCGCTAGGGCCGCGCCGTTTTAAGGTCGTGATGGTATCTTCGTGCTGTTTTAAGGCCATTATGAAGCCACGTCGTTTTATGGCTTTGAACACTCCAGATCACTTTAACAGCGCCACGGCTACACCGAATCAATGGTTCATGTTGGTCAAAATGAACATTATGCTCAGTCAAGGCACATCCACCGATCCCGCGTCGCTTGTTCCTCACTTGCAACACCTGTGGCTGGGGGGCATTTGTTGGCACCTAAAATATAATCAGATGGTAAACATGCCTGAATGACGGAAGAATGCGGCTTGCCGATGTGCAAAAGCCAAAGAAAATCAATAAAGAAGGGTCCTCACGGACTGCTGAAGCCTCAAGTTACCTGACAAGAGCATTAGGGACTCCACAACTCATCACCTCGGGATGTTCGGAAGAAGTCTACAACAAACCGACAATGCCATACGGCCTGCCCAATAAACTGGCATCGACTCGATCATGCCAAATGAACCCCATACTTTGTCTGATCAGGACGAGAATACACCTGGTGGTCCCCCACCTGATAAGAAACCCTCCTGTGGTGAAAAGACATCCATGTCAGTGAAAAACCCGAGGGATCCAACTCGGGTACGTCTTCTTACTGGAAAGGTCCGTGAGTGGCCGAAAAGCTACCCAGTCAAGATGAAAGTACTCAGAGTCGTGGCCCACTCGATGAGAATGCCGCGTACATGCGCGGAGAAGACTTGGTAGCCCAGACCGCGGTGCCGAAGGTCATGTCAGTGGAAAATCCGAGTGACCGAATTGAGAGCTCGTCTTATGTCGGAAGTAATTATTCAAGAATCTGACGGCTTGCAAGGTATTTTCCCATGATAATCCAGCAAGGATGAAGTAATATGGGTTCAAAGTAGCTCCTGAAGTTGGTCCGGGACCCACACACGGACTCGACTTGAATAAAAAGCCAAAGAGAAGTGTTAAAATAGCGTGACCGACATTAATCTGGCACAGTGTAAACCGACGCACTCGACCATCAACCGCCGCGCTCAACCTTCAACCGACGTGCTCGACCTTCAGCCGGCGTCACCAAATCCGACGCGCAAAGTAGGTGACACAAAAATCAAATCCGGCCTACTCCTCGCCACGCCGGATTAAGCCAAAGAGGGATTCCCTCTATAAAACGCAAGGGTCCGTTGAAGAAATAGGATAAAAAAAGAAGTTTCAAAGGGTGTTGGAGAGGAAGAAACCCACCGGAGCGAGCAAACTCCCCAGTGCGGTGACCACCCCCATCTTCTCCCGAAGAGAGTCTAAGTGTGAGGAAAGAAGCCTGCTATTCCGATACTCTGTCTTCACCTGGAAGAACAGAGGTGGGTCGTGAGAGTCTAATCTTATTCCCTATCCTCCTTTTCTCCAAATCTTTCATGATTTGCCATGTATAGGGGGGCGATGATATGAGCCCCATGGTTTTTTTTCTTTGTCTGAGTCCTTTCCCTTTTAATTTCTCCCCCCTGCCTTCTAGTGTGGCTACAAGGTTGTACTGCCTGACGGCCGGCAACCAGGCGACAATGCCGGGCCGTGCTTGCGAATGTATCCATGTAGCCATCTTTTGGCCATATAATATAGTTGTGATGTGAATATCTCCGTGCATTTGAATCTTGCTCGTGTATGTTGTAGTTCTCTAAATTCTAACGCATAAATCACCCTGGACTACCCCGAGGGCTACATTAAACCCATCCCCCTCCCCGGGGTATCCTTGATGACTGATTGCATAGAGTTCTCTGTTCAATATCGAATCTGACTCCCTCATCACTTCCCCCCGCTCAGAATCATGGGTTGGGCGGGGTGCGGCCATTCTTGTAGCCCGGATACCTCGTGTTTAAGCATCGGGATCTCTCTTAGCTTTTATGCTTCTCAAATGTTTGGGTATATGCCTTATGCAATTTCATCTAGTTGTTACCCTCTCCCTAGGAGTCTTGCAGTCTGTATGCTCTCCCAATTAACCCCTAATGCTGATCAATGAACTTACCTATGCTCAATTTATTATTGGTTTAATGATGATCAAACAGTTCATTGTGTGCTTCTCTACCCTAAGAGGGGGTTGGGAGAGGGTCCGTCAGGATGACCTGTCTCCCCCCTTTCTGTTATATGGGTGATATATGAGTGTTACTGTGAGCACCATCCTTCCTACGTTGATGCCGATTTGCCAACCGAGGAGGGGGAACATTCCCCATCAAATGTTTCTATCGCTGGTCTTTTGCTGAATCGCCAAATACCCACAAGGCCTCGTCCTCTCGTGACGTGGAGCCTAATGGGCCACTAGGGTGAATATGAATGGATCCTTCGATCTAACATTAAACCAAATCCACATTCCCCTGGGGAATTGTGGTGGCCTTGGGTTACGGAACCCCTTGTAGGCTAGCCCTTGTGGTCTCCTCCCATTCAGGTTGTCCCATTGAGTTAATAATGGCCCACGGATCATCGGTGCCCCTCATAGGTTAGCCCTCGGGGTCTCCGTCCGTTCGGGTTCGCCGGTCGCCATGTTGGCCTCCTGGCATTTAGGAGCTTACCCCGAGAATCCGGTGGGTGAGTCTCCACTTTTCCCCCATGACCTTTCAGAACATGGGGAGATGCTGCCCAATTTTGCTCTCGAACTTGCATGCTAATTTCGCTAATGATTAAGGAACAATCAAGCTCTTCATGACAGTTAATGTATTGTTCATAGCTCTATCAACAAACACTTGGTCTACTGATCTGCCTCAAACTTGGACAATTTGTGCTTGAGTATGAACCTTGCACATAACTAAATCAATCAGCCTTTTCCCTAATAAGAAATCTGGTGATCAACATATTTGAATAAGCCATAGAAATTTTGATAAAAGAATGCCTCAGCTTGATCTATTCAAATGACTTTCAGAGGAACTCATCGCCTAAATCTGGCGTGGCCTAATCCGGCCCCCAAACCGACACGCCGGATTAGCCACTCTCCCAAACTCCAAATTTCTCAATTGTCCTTGAAACGGCGTAAGGCCTAATCTGGCGCACCCTTCAAATCCCGCGCCGGATTATGTTGTGCCCCTTGTGCTTTGATGATAATGTGGTGTTTTAATGATAGCAACATGAATGAGTCACCATAAGAACAACACATTGAGTCGTCATCTGTTTGTGTCTGCATATGAATTTGTTGTGTTGCATATGAATGTTTCATTGAACATCTTATCTGAGTGTCATTACATGGAACAGGATGTGTGCATTGGTGCATTTCATAACTCTGCACACTCATTCGGCTTTGTGTTGCTGTAGTGTAGTCTATACATTGCATGTCTAGCAGGCTAGCAAGTCTGTACACTGCATGGCTCGCAGGGTAGCAAGTCTATACATTGCATGGCAAAGTTCAAAGTCAATACATTGCTACATTGCTGCATTGCTGCATTGCTTGCATTTCTGAAGTCTACACATTGTTTAGTTGAAAGCCTATACATCATGTGTTGCTGAAAGTCTGTACACTGTCTCACTGTTAAAGTCTATACAGACTTCAGCTTCTCATTCATCGTCTTTCTTTGTGTCTCACTGATTCAAGTCTATACAATGCATGCACTTCGTGAAGTCTGTACATCCGACCATCTTGTTCAGCGTCTCATTTGCACATTTGAGTCAAAGTCTGCACAGCATAAGTATATACACTGACCGTGTCATTTAGCGTCTAAGGCAATGTCTATACACTGGACTTGAAGTCTATGCATTGAGCGTCTCATGCAAGTCTGTACATCAGACTGTTTCAAGTGAAGTATGTACATCGGACTGTGTTAGGCAAAGTCTGTACATCAGACTGTATCAAGTGAAGTCTGTGCAGTGTCATGCATTGTTCTTCAAGTCCATACACTGCACTGTAGATTGCTCGAGGTGAAGTCTATACATCCATTAGTTGAACATTCAAAGTCCATACATTAGTGATTTCTGTACATCCACCTGTTCAACTTCGAAGTCTGTACATTCGAAGTTTTACCTACAGTGCATCATATGTGCAAGTCTGTACATCGCCCATACATTGTCAGGGCTCTTCAAGCACTAAGTCTATACAGGCTAAGTTTGTACATTGGCTTGTTCATGCTTCATCAAGTCTGTACATTGTCAGTGCATCATATGAAGTCTGTACATCGTCTTCTTGTTCATGCATTGCATCATTTGATCTAAAGTCTATACATTGCATCAGCCTTGTCTTGCATGCACGAAGTAAAGTCTATACATTGGACTGTGTCATTTAGCGTCTTACAAGTCTATACATTGTGCACCGTCTCAGTCACCGTCTGCATGCATTACATGAAGTCTGTACACTGTATCGTCTTATGTTGCGTCTCAGCATGCATTCATTGTAAAGTCTATACAGACTTCATCGTCTTGGTCATTGTCTCACTCGAGTAAGTCTGTACAGCCTTTTACGTTACACTTAAAGTCTACACATTACTGTAGCACGCAGTTCAAGTCCATACATTGGTCGGTGGCAAGTCTATACAGTGCTTATCTTTACCTATGTTCAGCCACCAAGTCAGTACATTCAGCAGATTGACTTTCCAAGTCTGTACAGCGTCATGCATCATTCCCAAGTCTGTACATTGGCCTTAGCATTTCCAAGTCTGTACATTGGCCTCCATGCCTCAAGTCTATACATCGTTCACACTAGCAAGTCTATACAGCCTGCATGCTTCATAACGCTAAGTCTATACATCCGCATGTTGGATAGCTGCATGAAGTCTATACATTGCATCTTAGCATGCCTGCACAGCACAAACAAATTCTGTACATTCATATGTGCATTGTGCATTGCTCTTGGTAGAGTCTATGCATTGCTTCGTATTCACTAAGTCTATACTGCTTTAGCTCTATTTCATGAAGTCTATACATTGCTTCTGCTTTATCTTAACATAGTCTGTACAACGCAATTGTCCTACTTCATGAAGTCTATACATTGCTTCATTTCTGTCTATATATATATATAGTCTGTACATCAGTTTAGACTTAAACTGATTACTCGATCCTCTGTCTGACAGGCACTCTTCGTGAAGTCTAATGAAGGCACGTGATCCAAGGAAGGATGAGGAGCCCAGATGGTGGCACGTATACTAAAAGCCTGCTGGATGCTGCCACGTGGTCCAAGCCATTGGGCGGGAAATGTAGAGAGCACACGTCCTTCCTGCTGCTGGTATATATATGGAGTCTTCCTCTTCTGAAGAGGGTTGATAGTGATCAAGATAGAAGCAGAGACAGAGTCTGCACGATCCAAAGAGCAGAGAAGAAGCAGAAGAGAAAAAGTGAGAGATAGAGAGCTCGAGCAGATAAAAGAGGAAGAGAAAGAAGAAGAGAAAGAAAAAGAGAAAGAAAGAGAGACTGAGTGATCTGAAGAAGAAGAAAGGCAGAGAGAAGCTTCGTTCTGAAGATCTGCCTTCACTGGACCTTGGATCAAATCCAGGCAAGTCATCTCATTCTGAGCCACATTGTGCTTCATCGTTTTACAGCTTTCAGTTGCTGTTGTTATTTGCTTTTGTTTTTCCTTTTGAACCTTTTATCAAGCTGTTAGTCAGCGAGTTTTGCAGAGGTGGACTCCTTTGGACGGGTTAAGCTGTAATCCCCAGCGGTTGCAGTGGTGGATTCCACTTGACAGCAAGCTGTGAGGCTCAGCAGGCGAGGAGGATTCCTCAGACGGTAAGCTGTATTGCCCAGCAGTTGTATGGCAAGCTGTGATGCCCAGCTATTCAAGCTGTGAGTCAGCGGAATCCACACTCGGTTTGAGTGTGGGGTGGACGTAGGTCTGCAGGACCGAACCACCTAAAAACCCATTGTGCAGTGGTTTGATTTCTTCTATCTGATTGGCGCTAGATGAATGCTTAGGTGCGCTTTGCCTTGATTGCTCACTGTGTGTTTGTTTAATTCCGCAACTGCTTATTAGCTTTCAGGTTTGTCTAGTTAGCAAACTAGCAATTTTATTGAGCATTAGATTTTAAATTGGGTGAAGTTTTTTAAAGGGAGATTCATTCACCCCCCCCTCTGAATCATAGCACCGAACCCAACACTTAGTATCAGAGCGGGTCTCTGACTTAAGATCTAACAATCTGCAGAGGATCCTGCTAGTTTTTGGTGCATTTCAGAGTGGGTCTCTTGTGATCGTGTTTTGCTTCACTGACTTAGTGCTTTAATTTGTTCATCTGGTTTTATTACATTTCCTGTCATTTGTTTTGCTGCGCTGAATCGGTTTGCCACTTGTCCAAATGGGTCGTCCTCTGGTTTATGATGGTTCTAACTTTGATAGTTGGCTAGGAGGCCTAGCTGTGTACATAGACTAAATTGGTCCAAATTTGTGGAGTCTTATATCTAAAGGCCCACATCGATTTCCTTAAGATCAGACCAAGTGGTCTAGTGAGGACAGCTCTAAGAACCGTGATAATACCATAATTCTTAATATCTTGAGAGCTGCAGTTAATTCTGATATATATCCTTTTATTCTCGGGTGCACTTCTGGAAAGGAGATATATGACAGAATAATTTCTGCTCATAACGGACAAGAGGATCAATGCTTGATGGCCAACCGGGGAAATGATGATGATGAGACATCATCTCAGGTAAGCTCCAGATCAGATAGACTTTCCTTTGATGAATTGGTAGAAATGTATGAAGATTTGTTAAAAGTGTCCAAGAAATTAAAATCTGAGAATAAAAAGTTGAAAAAGAAATGCGATCAGATAAATTTGAAAGCTCCCTGTGAAAATTGTCCAAAATTGAAAGAATCTTTTGATGCATGTTTGATGTATGCTTGCAAACATAAGGAGCTAAATAATTTAATGAAAATTGTTAGCGAGTAATGAAATGACTTTGTTTATTGAGAAACTGGGACTTCCATCAAAGAAATGGAGTGAACCCAAGTCATGAAGTGTCATAGTCACTTAAAATGAAAATTCATTGAAAACCTGACAGAGCAATGGCATATCTATGTTGAGTAACTGGGGAGTCTGGCCTCTGATCAAGGTGTCTTCTCATGTAAAAAGACACTTATATTGCTAACTCTATTCTCAAAGTGAGAGGCAATGACAGTTATCACACTAAGTAACTGGGTCACTTCACCTGAGACGTGTTGTGCCTCATGTAAAAAGGTGTTGATCAACCTAAATTGCTCAGGAAAAATATAATGTGCTTCAAATAAAATTATCATGAAAATTTTGTGAACTCATGTTCTTAGAAAAGTGTTTAACTTCTGTACTATTCTGTGTATATTTTTCAAAGGTACTATTGAGATCATATGTGTAAGATAAAATATGATTGTTTCTGAGTGTTATCTGAATATTTGGTTCACCTTTATTAAAACTTGGATTCAGATATGAGTATTGAGTTTAATTTGGCAAATTTGGTATACATCAAAATTAAATCAGATTGGTTAAGTTTCCACTTCATAACCCTTTATGATAGAAAAGTCTATTCTTCTTAAGACTTATTGTTGTGGTGCTAGCATTAAAATCCCTCATGATTAGATTCATTCCAGACAGTCTGATCAACATAAATCTTGCTATTGATTGACTCCTTGAGATGTATTGTGCTTTGACTAATTCTCAATCCTACCATTAGATACTACTTCTTGAGATGTACACCTCTCCACACTGTTAGAATCTTCCATCTTGTTTTGCAATCAGCTCTGGTTCTGTGGATTTTTCACCTGGTTCATTATGTTCATGCATATGTGAGGTGCCACAACCAGAGTTTAGATTGTTTGTAATGGCAGATTTCAGATTGATTTATTGGATAACCAGAGTTCATTCCTGTGTTTCAGGGGGAATTATGGGTCATCTGCATTTAAGGGAAGTGTAGTCAATCATGCATATAGATAGGGGGAGAAATATTTTCTTCTCATAAGGGAGAACTCCATTTTAATGAACCATGATTCATTCTCTGTATTCTGAATTTATGGGGAAGAATTGTTTGTTGTGCTGAATTTTATCTCTCAAACCATTTCCCTTCTTTTTGATTATGTCAAAGGGGGAGAATAGTTTGACGAGTCAATGTGACTCATTATGTTGCCATCATCAAAAAGAGGGAGATTGTTGTGCCCCTTGTGCTTTGACGATAATGTGGTGTTTTAATGATAGCAACATGAATGAGTCACCATAAGAACAACACATTGAGTCGTCATCTGTTTGTGTCTGCATATGAATTTGTTGTGTTGCATATAAATGTTTCATTGAACATCTTATCTGAGTGTCATTACATGGAACAGGATGTGTGCATTGGTGCATTTCATAACTCTGCACACTCATTCGGCTTTGTGTTGCTGTAGTGTAGTCTATACATTGCATGTCTAGCAGGCTAGCAAGTCTGTACACTGCATGGCTCACAGGGTAGCAAGTCTATACATTGCATGGCAAAGTTCAAAGTCAATACATTGCTACATTGCTGCATTGCTGCATTGCTTGCATTTCTGAAGTCTACACATTGTTTAGTTGAAAGCCTATACATCGTGTGTTGCTGAAAGTCTGTACACTGTCTCACTGTTAAAGTCTATACAGACTTCAACTTCTCATTCAGCGTCTTTCTTTGTGTCTCACTGATTCAAGTCTATACAATGCATGCACTTCGTGAAGTCTGTACATCCGACCATCTTGTTCAGCGTCTCATTTGCACATTTGAGTCAAAGTCTGCACATCATAAGTATATACACTGACCGTCTCATTTAGCGTCTAAGGCAATGTCTATGCACTGGATTTGAAGTCTGTGCATTGAGCGTCTCATTGAGCGTCTCATGCAAGTCTGTACATCGGACTGTTTCAAGTGAAGTCTGTACATCGGACTGTGTTAGGCAAAGTCTGTACATCGGACTGTATTAAGTGAAGTCTGTACAACGTCATGCATTGTTCTTCAAGTCCATACACTGCACTGTAGATTGCACGAGGTGAAGTCTATACATCCATTAGTTGAACATTCAAAGTCCATACATTAGTGATGTCTGTACATCTACCTGTTCAACTTCGAAGTTTGTACATTGGAAGTTTTACGTACAGTGCATCATATGTGCAAGTCTGTACATCACCCATACATTGTCAGGGCTCTTCATGCACTAAGTCTATACAGGCTAAGTTTGTACATCGGCTTGTTCATGCTTCATCAAGTATGTACATTGTCAATGCATCATATGAAGTCTGTACATCATCTTCTTGTTCATGCATTACATCATTTGATCTAAAGTCTATACATTGCATCAGCCTTGTCTTGCTTGCACGGAGTAAAGTCTATACATTAGACTGTGTCATTTAGCGTCTTACAAGTCTATACATTGTGCACCGTCTCAGTCAGCATCTACATGCATTACATGAAGTATGTACACTGCATCGTCTTATGTTGCGTCTCAGCATGCATTCACTGTAAAGTCTATACAGACTTCATCATCTTGGTCATTGTCTCACTCGAGTAAGTCTGTACAGCCTTTTACGTTGCACTTAAAGTCTACACATTACTGTAGCACGCAGTTCAAGTCCATACATTGGTCGATGGTAAGTCTATACAGTGCTTATCTTTACCTATGTTCAGCCACCAAGTCTGTACATTCAGCAGATTGACTTTCCAAGTCTGTACAGCGTCATGCATCATTCCCAAGTCTGTACATTGGCCTTAGCATTTCCAAGTCTGTACATTGGCCTCCATGCCTCAAGTCTATACATCGTTCACACTAGCAAGTCTATATAGCCTGCATGCTTCATAACGCTAAGTCTATACATCCGCATGTCGGATAGCTGCATGAAGTCTATACATTGCATCTTAGCATGCCTGCACAGCACAAACAAAGTCTGTACATTCATATGTGCATTGTGCATTGCTCTTGGTAGAGTCTATACATTGCTTCGTATTCACTAAGTCTATACTGCTTTAGCTCTATTTCATGAAGTCTATACATTGCTTCTGCTTTGTCTTAACATAGTCTGTACAACGCAATTGTCCTACTTCATGAAGTCTATACATTGCTTCAGTTATATCTATATATATATATAGTCTGTACATCAGTTTAGACTTAAACTGATAACTCGATCCTCTGTCTGACAGGCACTCTTCGTGAAGCCTAATGAAGGCACGTGATCCAAGGAAGGACGAGGAGCCCAGATTGTGGCACGTGTACTGAAAGCCTGCTGGATGCTGCCACGTGGTACAAGCCATTGGGCGGGAAATGTGGAGAGCACACGTCCTTCCTGCTGCTGGCATATATATGGAGTCTTCCTCTTCTGAAGAGGGTTGATAGTGATCAAGATAGAAGCAGAGACAGAGTCTGCACGATCCAGAGAGCAGAGAAGAAGAAGAAAAGAAAGAGAGAAGAAGTAGAAGAGAAAAAGTGAGAGATAGAGAGCTCGAGCAGATAAAAAAGGAAGAGAAAGAAGAAGAGAAAGAAATAGAGAAAGAAAGAGAGACTGAGTGATCTGAAGAAGAAGAAAGGAAGAGAGAAGCTTCGTTCTGAAGATCTGCCTTCACTGGACCTTGGATCAAATCCAGGCCAATCGGCTCATTCTGAGCCACATTGTGCTTCATCGTTTTACAGCTTTCAGTTGCTGTTGTTATTTGCTTTTGTTTTTCCTTTTGAACCTTTTATCAAGCTGTTAGTCAGCGGGTTTTGCAGAGGTGGACTCCTCTGGACAGGTTAAGCTGTAATCCCCAACGGTTGCAGTGGTGGATTCCACTGGACAGCAAGCTATGAGGCTCAGCAGGCGAGGAGGATTCCTCGGATGGCAAGCTGTGTTGCCCAGCGGTTGTATGGCAAGCTGTGATGCCCAGCTGTTCAAGCTATGAGTCAGCGGAATCCACACTCGGTTTGAGTGTGGGGTGGACGTAGGTCTGCAGGACCGAACCACCTAAAAACCCATTATGCAGTGGTTTGATTTCTTCTATCTGATTGGCGCTAGATGAATGCTTAGGTGCGCTTTGCCTTGATTGCTCACTGTGTGTTTGTTTAATTCTGCAACTGCTTATTAGCTTTCAGGTTTGTCTAGTTAGCGAACTAGCAATTTTAGTGAGCATTAGATTTTAAATTGGGCGAAGTTTTTTAAAGGGAGATTCATTCACCCCCCCCTCTGAATCATAGCACTAAACCCAACAGATTAAACCCTTTAAACCCCCCACCGAATTAAACTCTCCTCTACCCCGCGCCGAATTAGAGCTCCGCATATATTGCCGCACCAGGTTAGTCCTCCTCTCACACCCTCATGCCGAATCGGCGTCCCTTCACACCCCACACCGAATTAGAGCTTCACATGTACCCCTACGCCGGTTTAGCATACGTTCCTACTTCCATGTTCTCTCTCATTTCCGTACCTCCCACAGAGTCAACTCTAAGTCTGAGGAGTCAAATTCCTGCTTCAATTTGTTCCCCTCCCTTGGTCTCCTAGCCGGGGGGGGGGGGGGAAATTGAATGCCATCCCCAATCATTTCTGTTGCTCACGCTGATTAATTGCTCCTTTTGAGCTGATAGCCTGCCCTTCCAACGTGGCTAACTTATGGCCATCCCGGAATGAGTGATAAGAATGGTGATAATTGCATTTATAATTCTCTCTTGGGTTTGCTGATTTCACGCTTGCTTATGCATTTATACTAATATACGTATATACAGATATATGTGTTTACCATCTTTGGTGTGTCCGTCATTGTTCTGGCCTCCCGGTATATCAAATAGTGATTTGCAGAAAATCAGATTAGGTCTGATTGAAAGCTCTCACTACGCGTGATGATGGTCTTTGGACCTATGTTCTCCGCCGTGTACCGGGGGTCGAGTTAATAAATACGATTGCATTACATGCTTGAATATGTGTGTGTAGATCTTGTCCTTTAGTTTGCTTACGTTTCCGTATCTTTTTCAGCCCCGGTGGTTCTATATCTTGGAAATTAATCAAGGGTCTTCCTCCTCCCTGGAGGATGTAATTAACGTCATAGCCTCTAGGTATGGCAGAGTTCTAGTCCCGACACGGACTTCACATTCGTCTGACCAAGTCAGATCGAGCGCATAATAATTTTGTTACACATGTGACTAGCACGTCCTACGCTAAAACAAAACCCCTAATAAATAAACCAAATAAATCAAAATATACTAAATATCAATAAAAATCTCATCCCCACATACCTATACTGGGCTTTCCCGAAATTATTCTTCCTCTGCCCTGAAGGTCAAAAACGCATCCCGGGTATAGCATTGGTAGGGGCACCGTTGATGGAAGGTTGTTGGTTATCATGCGTCACCCTTAAACGCACAACTGCACTCGGGGATGTCATTGGTAAAAGGGCGGAGGATGAGTGTCCCTACTGCTTGGTTGGACTCAACTCGAAAAAAATTAAAAAATTAGATATTTCTAAAACCCTAAAAAACCAAATAGTTTCATTATCCAAAAAATCAGATATTTTAAAAATCCAAATAAATCAGCTATTTTCAAAAGCAAAAAAAATTAAAAAACATATTTTCAAAATCCCAAAATCAGAATCAAGTACTTGCAAAAAAAAAAACCAAAAACAAAAAAAATCAATTTTCTAAGGTCTTCTTCTCATCAGCATCTACATTTTCATTACATGCATTATCTTTTCATTATCTATTTTATCTATTTAATAGGACTTAGCCCCTTGACCACTATCAAGGACATTGTCACATCACTTCTCTTATTTAAGGTAAGGGGCTAAGTCTAAGAACAGATCTAATTTGTTTTATTATTTTCTCTAAGTGTACAGGGACATGTGTTCAAGTATCCACGCCCATGTTTATTCACCTTCATTCATTCATTCCCTATTCAAAGCTCTTTGAGTCAAGGATAGTCGCGGTCACACACGGAACCGCGCCTTTGAGCTCACGGTCATCCATGAAACCGCGTTTATCCTTAGGTTTATTTAAAAAAAATAAAAAAATAAAAAAATAATAAAAAATGTGGCACATAAGGCACTCATAATTCAAATAAATCTTTGATTTCATAATTTATTAAGAACATCTTTCCATGCCCTCTATGCTAAGTACATCAATATATCCCTTGTCTTCTAATCTAGCCGCGTGTCTCCACGAGGCCGAATCTTGTGCAATTCCTTGAGGTAAGCCATGTAGGCTCGCTCATCCTCTGTCACCTCTACTGGAAGGGGGTGCACCTTGCTCACCTCCCACATCACTAATGCACTCCGAACCGCTTCTTCATCTGCCATGGTAGAAGTGAGAGAGCCGGGACCGTCGCGCTAGGTAGCCTGCCTGCAGATAGCACCGATGTGGATTGTAGAGTGCTAGCTGGTTGTTCCCTATGAGCTGGAGATCATGTCCTATCCTTAAAGGTAATTAGATGAGTTGTCCATGTAGAACTGATGGTCACATGTTGAAGTGTCCGATCGGTAGGGTGTTGAGATAGAGTTCCCACTCATCCCTTGACTTTTTGTCTGCTCGGCACTCCACTTGGTTAGGAAATCTTGAAGCAGCGTCGATGAAGTGTAGAGGATGACTCCCATTGATCCAGTTGGCTGAGGTTAGACATTCTTTGGGTTGGAATTTAAGCGGGATGCCCATCCAACATTCTAGGAGGATCATGGACCCAAAGAGTGGGCCGCATAATGAAGTTGAGCTGAGACCCTCATAAAGGTATGACAAGATGGCATGAGAAAGGGTTAGTCCACACCATAACCTGTTGATGGCATTAAGGTTAGTGTGGTCTAAGAGGTGGTCCGATGTAGGGAAGAGTAAGGTCCCGCATAGGCATATGGCAAAGGCTTTCACTATAGCCTTGTATTTTTCACATTTATTCTTGCAATGAGATACAAGCCACTGCGCTAAGGGGATTAGATGTACATGTTGAGGGCTGAGCATGGTCTAGATATCCTTTGGGTTTGTGAGAAATTTGCCTAGGATCAATGTGGAGTCTGTTGGGGCTACAGTGTGGCATATTATCTAGGTGCTCTTCCCGGGGCTTGGACCTAGGTAGCCCAAAGTAGGTTTCCACCTCTTCCAGCAAGATTATGGCTTAGAAGTATGGGAATATGAAGGTATGAGTTTGTGGATGACACAATTCCACAAGAGCCCTAATGCTATGCCAATCTAGGGAGATCTTGTTATGGTTCTTTGCCAGCACTAGAAGCGGGTGAAGGTGCCATGCTTTCAAAATTGAGACAACTTCTAAGGGCAGGGCTTGGACCATGGTGTAGATTGTTTAATAGTTTTATCTACCCCGCCCCCTTTAAACTAACTATGCAAGTATATGAGTATGAACATGCAACAATATGAGAAAAGAAAAGGGCAATGGAAGGGTGAGAAAGACATACCGTGATCGCCACCAAAGATTAACGACGCTAAAGGATGAAGATATGAGAGAAACAGCGCCGTGTACCTTGGAAAAGAATGAAGACTTGATCGCGCTTAAGGAACGGGGTGCGGGGAACTATGTGGATTCAACCTCCTCTCCTTCCAGTCGGCTAGAAGAAGAGGGCCTCACGTTCATATCATGCTCTCCTGCAAAACAAAGATCAAACACAAAGGAAAAACTCATTAGATCATGAAGTATAGTATCAATCCCGCAGTGATAAAGTAGGGGTAGAAATTGAGGGCAAACTCACACGGGGGAGGTTTTTAACCCCTATGGAAGGGTGCAAAAGATAGGTATGTGTGTTGTGATGAGAATAAGACAAAGATATGAGAAAATCACGTAGTACAACTGTGGAAAACGTGCATGCAATATGAAAAAAAAATGCAGATAGAGTGCAGAAAATAGTGATTTATGATGATTTGTGAATTTGAGAGGGGGAGAACTAAGAGTAGAGACAATGAAATAAAGCCCTTGGGCGTGGAATTGAAAGCTAATACTTCCCCTTTCATGTTAAGGTCGAAGATCTGAGTTGGAGATGTAGCATGGCTTCGTCTCGAACCAACGAATAGCCTCTATTTGCAACCTACGAACTGGGTGCTATTTATAGGAGCAGGAAACTTCTATAGATAGATCCAAGATAAACACCCAATTTTGAGGATATAGATGCATAAACCTCAAGATAATAGTGTTAGGAAGAGTCCTAGATTAATGGAAACCGAGGTGGAGACTTATCTCTCTCGAAAGTGGTGTCAACAAGGGTTCCAAAGAGTCCTACGGTGAAGAAATCAGAGTTCAGGAACTTTAGGACTCTTTGTCTGGAAAATGGTCTATCGTAGGGCCGTTTCTTGATGAAAACGGTCTAGGAAAGGACCGCATGGAGATGGTAAACGGTCTAGGGGGTGACCGCAAGGCTCCAACGGTGAAACGCGGCAATTTCATACAAGTTTCTATAAAATGGTCTAGTGAATGGCTGTTTCGTGTGTCCTGGCGGTCTAACAAATGACCGCTAGACTGTTGGAGGGAAATTTCTGGGTAGACTTTGCGTGACTTTAGAAATCAGAGTATATCTCGAAAATGGTAAGGAACTAGCAAAAGTGGTAGAATAAGAAATTGTAGAAATTCAAAAGATTAACAACTTTTTTGAAGAGAGAAAGATGAGAAAACGAGAGGAAGAGGGAGAAAATGGGGCGATAACAGAGAGAATAAATTCTAAGCCGTAGGTGAACATCACATTATTCCAGAAAAATGAGAATAACTTGAAATCGGTGAAGAACTGGCCAATGGCGTAGAAGAGGAAATTGTAGAACTGTGAAAGAAGAACAACGTTGGTGAAGGGCACTTAATAAATAGAGAAAGAGAAGGGGATGAAAAGAGGTCATGTTCAATACTGTGCAGTGAAAGAGGTCGAATGCTTGATAGAAAGTCAACCTAAATGGGCCGCAAGTCAACTTGGAAGGCCGGAAGTTGATAACATAAGCTCCAGAGCTTAGAAATAATAATCTTCGGAATCCAAAGGCTATGGAACAATGAAATGGGCTCAAAATCCATCCAAGGAAGGCTGCAAAATAGTGGTTAATTCGGGACATCAAAATGATGAATAATAAAAATGACTCAACTTGCAGGCTAAAACGGGTGTCAACAGATGCCTCTCCTTGATGTCCGCTTTGCAAGGGAACGAGCGAAAGTGTCGCGGAGGTAAAATGGAAAGGAGCTGGAGCGATAGCGATAGAGATATGAAATGAAGATGACGCAGAGATGAAGCGGAGAGAACTGAAAAGCGGGCATCAAGGTAAAAGACACCCGTCACAACGATCAAGCGACATGAATTCCCCCAAGAATGCCGAACTAACCACAAGGAATGGATGACGCGGATGAGACATGTTTGGAGAACTAAACTAAAGGAAAGGAAAGGAAACACGACCAACCTCATCGAGGACACAATCCACGGACAATGAGGGGATTGGAAAGAACACATCGTAAGAGCTGGAAATGGAAAGATAAAACTGAGATAAAATCCAAACAGGAATCACGCTAGCCAACCAGACCAAGCGGGTAGATCAGAGAAATCATTCAAATTTAGAGTGGAATGGGGATCTCTTATCCAAGAGAAAGACAGCACAATCAACCATTGCTGAGGAGAAACCTTGAGAGGATCACGAGGCGTGAATGCTCAAAATGACATGATGCATGTTAAGCTAAAATAAAGAAATCATCAAAATGAATGCGAAGAAAGAATAAAATAGAAAGCACTCAAGGATATTATTGCTAGAATGAGTTAAACAGGGTCAAGAGTCATCCGCAACCACGGCGTGCGAGACAGAGTCCACCATCCCCCACCCTGCTCAAACTAACGGCTTATCCAACGATTAACCGTATGCTTTTAGATCATCATCATTTTTGTTAAAGGGGAACATCAGATCCCAGAACACACGGGCAACCAGCCGATCCTTGAGAGGCTATAATAAGGTAGATACCATATAGTAATGCAACAATGAAGAGGGATAGAGAGTCATACCTGACTTACCTACCAAGTGAAATGACATTTTTTTAGATTTTTTAGATTTTCAAATTTTTATGAATTTTATGAGATTTTCAAATAAGACAACCAACAAACATGAACAAACAAATATGAACATAATGAAAACATAACAACCAAATGAACGAAAGACACCATAACACAACATCACAAAGATGGATGAAAGATAACATAACACAACATAACATAACGAAGGATGAAATCACATAAACAACATATGCAAGACATCAAATGAACAAATAATAAGCATGAGGGGGACCAAAGAACAACGGTGGGGCAAGACAACGCCACAACACGGAGGGACGACACACGTGGTGGGACAAGATCATGGTGAGACAAAGACAGGTGGGACGACAACCACGGGGGACAAGAGATACAGACAACATATAGCATGGTAGGATAAGACACACATGGGACGATAACATAGTGGGACGAAAAAATATGACAGACATGGAGGGACAAAACAACACGTGTGGGATGATGACATAGAGGGACATAGACACGTGTGACAAGGACACGGCGGGACATAGAGTTGATGAATATGCTCTTCAATCAAGGCCCAAGATCAAATGAAGCAGAACTGCCAGGTTCATAATCGTGAGGCAAAGTCCTCTCATGAAGACATGATGAAACGAGATAAGTTTAGAAGGACATAAGCTTCAGAACAGATCAAGAGATATAGATTGAAGAAGAAAGAACAGATTAGAAGTCGTGAACAAGAGGCAGAGCAAAAGATAGAAGAGAGGACTTGAATACCGGCAACCTATACATTGAGCAAACGGATTACGTATATGTCCTCAAAATAAATAGATAGAAAGGAACAAAAAGACAAATATTTTTGGATTTTTAATTTTCCTGCTTTTTTTGGATTTTTAACAATATTTGATTTTTTGGGGCTTTTGGTAATATCCTATTTTTTTAGACTTTTGAGGTATTTGATTTTTTAGATTTTTTGACAACATCTCATTTTTTTGAAAATTTTAAAATAGCAATCTGCAGCACCTAAAGACGGGCTCGAACTACTGGCTAGAGATCGTCGTTCCTACCCCTCTAATTAAAGGCTTCCCTTAAGCAGGGTGTGCATGTGAGGGTGACTCGCCATAACCAACCGCCTCTAAAGAACGGTGCCCCTAGTAAGGCCATACCCGAGATACAACCCAGCCTAAGAGGGAGAAATAGAAGAAAAAATAGAGATAAGCTTTATATAGGATGAGAGACATCAGGATTTGAATTCCTTCTAGGGCACTACCCCTCAAAGATACAGTCTGTTGCGTCGGGACTTTGTGTCTTTAATTTTGAGACCCATATCAGGCACGCATGTGACTGGGCTCATGACGTCCCACGGAGAACTGTACTGCCACTCTTGACATGCCTTTAATTTCATAATTTTACTATGTTATTTTTATTTCATTGATTTATTTTATTACAGCCCTTATTGGCTAGATTTTACATGAACACTCACTTTTGAGGGTCAAGGCTGCCTCTATTTGAGACCTCTCTCGTATTATGAAGTGCCTAGGTTAGTCATCTCATCCATTAATCTCTTGCCCCTGCACTTGGCCGAGCAGAGAAAAGAAAAGACCTTTATGCATACCCCAAAGTATGGCTAAAGCAGCAACGGTGTGCCTCAAAAGAATCGGCTATGTCTTGCCGTGAAGTGTGTGAAAAACCCATACTCAAAGGTCACCCTCAACAATCGGGGAAAGAAACTGGACTCCCAGCGCAGAGCTATCACCAGCCTAAGGATGCTGCAGAAGCGAACTCGTCTCGACTAAGCTTAACTAAGCAAATTTATAAAAACCACTTAACCATGTTAAGGAATAGCATTATAACAATGCACATGCATACTAATAAGAGTAATAACAATGATAGCATATTCTTACGTAAAACAAAGATACCTTGAAAATCCATAGCGTGAAAGTAACATCTTGAAGCGATCTTGACCATCGAACTTCGTACAGCACGAGCTTTGTATTCCTTGCTTGACAGGACAAAGATGAATAGGATAGCAAAGGATCAAAGATTTCTCTACATGAAGGAGCGGCAGACATCAAATTAGACAAAGAAGGATAAAAAGGAAGAGAGATGAGGGCTATAACTCCTTTGTTAAGGCATAGAGACCCTAATAAAAAGGAACCATATACAGGATAAACAGATCAGCTGTGATCAAGGCGGGCTAAAGCCTCGAAAATAGCATGAAAAAGGGTAATGACCCTGAAAGGGTGAAGAAGAGTAAATAGGAAGGTGAGAATGAAAATCATCCGACGTCGTCGGAGAAAAGGAACGAGAATCATCCGATAGGGTCGGAGAAGGAGAATAAGAATCAACCGACAAGGTCAGGGAAGACGAATAGGAGACACCCAACAAGGTCGGGGAATAAGAAGTAGAATCACCTGACAGAGTCAGGGAAGAAGAATCAAAAGATGTCCATGGATCAGGATGATGAGAGGGCATAGGCCAAGGCCTAGAATAACGGGAATGTGGAAAACCCGAAGGCCCCGAATGAAGAGAAGAAAAGCGGCGGTTCACGAACTCGGGAGGAGAGGAGAGAATTGTAGAGACAGAGTTAGAAGAGGGAAGATACACCACCCAAGGGTGGGAACTGCGCAGGAGAAAAGATGACGAATGGAATGAAGAAGAAGAAGGAGAAGTGGACCCCTGAGTGCACAACTAACGGCCCTTAAACTTGTGTTGTCACCTCTTTTTGGCCAAAATCTCTTGAACACGGGCCTGCCTGACGTGGGCTCGGACCTTTGGGCTTCTTGACTTGCAACATCTTGTCAAATAACGGGCCCATTTGGCAGACAACCTGGCCCGTCTATGAACATGCAGCCTCGACGGGGTGGTTGCCCCTAGACATCCAGTGTTAACAATATGTGGACATTTTTGAACAGTGAACTCCTAAGATGGAAGAGCATCAGAAATCCATGGAGTCCTGTAACTTGGCACAAGGATCCTGTGATTTGGCAACTCCACTCGAAAATCAGTCTTGAAGCACAACTCTCAAAATAGATGAGAATGAAGCTGAGGGAGGAGAATACATGACGTGGCCGGCGTACTAATGAACCGAGGGAGATTGCATAAGATGTGCAGAATGTCCTTGGAGAATATAGAAGATATGGCCAATTGCCCCTTGAACATAGAGTGCATAATCTGCTTGGCGGCCGTATGAGTTAGCACAATCCAAGTGGAGAACCCCTCTTGGCGAGATGTGATAACAACATCAATAATGAACCCATCGGCAAGTAATGAGATTGCCATTGACCTCGCTCAAGAAGAAACTGGCACTAGTGCACGAGAGTTTTTCTTGGCAACTGTCTTCAAAAGTGTAGGCTCATCATCCCCAAAATAGCCAGGGACCAAGATGTGGATCGGCATTCGGAAAATGGACCAAGCCCGAGGGGCACCGGAGGTAGCGTACACCCGCTCCATGGGGTGGAAGTGGATTGAGAAGAAATGGAGGTAATAGGTTCGGAAGGTGGAGGTGAAGGTTTAGAAGGCGTGGAGGCTTCAACGAGGGTTTTTAGTGATGGCAAAGGTGAGGGCAAAGGCGGTGCGGCAACGTTGGGCTCGGGCAAAGGCGGCGAGGGCGGAGCTTTCTCAGGCTCAGGCGAAGAGAGTAACGGCGGAGATGGAGATGGAGGCACTGGTGGTGGATATGAAGGTGGTTAAGAGGGCAATGGGGAAGGGTTAGGTAATGGAGAAGCTGGAGATGGAGAGGGTAAAGAGGAAGGTCGCGGTGCCCACCGTCGGCGTATTGACACAACGCGTTGGGCGGCATTAGGAATGGAAGTAGTGGTGGAAAAAGTGGAGGTACTAGCCTAAGCAAGGGCTTGGGTTTATGGAGATGATGGAGACGGGGGAAGAGATGGTAAAGGTGATGAGGTAGGCAACGAGGTAGGTAAAGGCATAGGTGAGGGAATAGGTGATGGAGTAGGTGACGGAGCTGGTGCAGTGCCTCGGAAAACTTTTTCCCAGACTCTTATGGAAGATCGGCTTCGGCCGCGCCTTCCTCTTCAGGTGAAACTTCCAGCGTTTAAAGATCAGGGTGAGCCTGCAGTATTTTTCTCACAAGAAGATATCCAGGTATCGTGTTCGCCTTTTCTGAATGTGATTATTGCCAAATGTTCTTATGGCCGGCCATCCATCCCGAAAATCAAAGCATGTCTATCGCTACGACTTCATTTGTGTTCTGAGTTTATAGTCAGCAGATTGAATGCAAGACACATCTTGATTCGGATGGGTTGCGAAGTGGATTTCCTTAGAGTTCTGTTGCAAAAAAATCTTTATATCAAAGGTTTTTTGTTCAGATTTTTTAGATGGACACATGATTTTGATTTCGAAGCAGATCCCCCCGTTGCTCCAGTCTGGATTGGGTTCCCCTCCCTTCCAGTCAATTTTTATCATGAGGAAATGCTCCAATCAATAGCAGGCAATATTGGCCCGGTGCTGCGAATTCATGATGCAACAGCAGCTATGACTAATACTTCAGAGGCTTTGGTATGTGTTGAGATCAACCTTGAGCTGCAGAGGAAAACTTGAATATGGATTGGAAAAGGGAATGGTGGTTTCTGGCAACCGATTAATTATCATAGAGTGCCACACTTGTGCTCCCATTGTCATAAGATCGGGCATCAAGAAAGGGGCTGCAAGAAAAAACAAAGAAAGAATGAAGCTCCAAAGCATCCGATGGTTAACACTGCTATCCTTGGAGGTTCTTTGCATCCATCAAAAATATCCAGGCAGGTTTTCCGTCCCTGGCAGGTGGATCCTTTGGCTACTCGACATAATGTGGCAATGGAAAATAAATTTGAGCTGCTTCATTAGGTTGTGGAGTCTCTTGATCTGTAGGATACAAATCCTGGTGAAGTTGTCATTGAGGGGTCATCTCAGGATTTGGTGCAGGCGATGGGAGAGATCTCGGGTTCAACTATAATGCAGTCTGATGCTGTGGAGTCTCTCTCCACCTCTAAGGCAGCCTCTGGCGGATGCATGGATCAGGGACCTAGTGAGGCATTGGATATAGGTTCATCTCTATTGAATATCCTGTTGGTGGTGTTGATGTTGAAAATCAACAGTGTCTTGCTGGGCTGGAAGTGATATCAAATTTGGATTCTGTGGCATCGGTTGCGGTCTGTGAAGTGGAGGTTCCTAGCAATGCAGAGGAGACAAATATATACTCAGCTTGTATTTCAGTGGCTGATAAGCCTCAGCTAGATAATGAGATATTGCAAGTCAAATTGCTTGGAAAAGGAAATGAGAATTTAAATAAGCTTCCTGATGGTGGGGTCATCACTAGATCTAGAGCTAGATCGTTGGAGGACATTATTTGGAATTCCCAATGATCCAACCTATTATTTTCTGGAATATACGAGGGGTAGTGAACCCTGGTTCTCGCAGATGCTTAAAAAAAATTGTACAGTTTAATAAGGCCTGCCTGGTGGCCATTTCTGAACCAATAATTTCTTTTAATAGAGCACCCCATTTGGGAAGATATCTCAAACTCAGGGGTTGTGCTGGTAATAACTCAGAAGATTCTAAGATCTGGGTCTTCTGGCATGAAAGCAATAATCTGGAGGTAATAGCTTCATCTCCCCAATATATTACTTTGGGTCAAAAAATTGACAATTCTTACTATACATATTATACATTTGTATATGCTTCATGCAACCCTCGAATAAGACAGGAAGTATTCAGTGATCTTGCTAATTTTGGTATATCGGTCTCGGTTCCATGGTTGGTGGGAGGAGATTTTAACTGTATAGCCAGTTTGTCTGAGAAGGTTGGGGGTGATCCCCCGGCCTTAGCATCAATGGTGGATTTGAATTCTTTCTCCTGCTCTGCTGGTTTGATTGATGCTGGATTTCAAGGATCATGTATGACATGGACAAACAACAGAGTTGGTGCTGCAAATATCCGGGCCAGACTTGATCGAATTTTTGTAAATAAAAACTACCTTTCTATAGCTTCTCATCTAACAGTTAAGCATTTACCTAGAGGTCCATCAGACCATACCCCTTTACTGATTTCCTTGGACAGCTTGCCTAAAAGCCCTGGTCGGTTTATTTTTCAGAGAATGTGGTGCACTCATGGCTCTTTCAAAGAATTGGTTTCTAATGTATGGCATCAGGCCCAGACTAACCATCCCAATGCCATGGACAGACTATTCTTTAAGCTGAAGGCTGTCAAAGATGCTATAAGAAAATGGAACAAAGAAGTCTTTGGGGATATTTCTTTGAATATAAGCCCGGCTGAAGCAAAAGTTGAATTCAAACAGAATTTGTTTGATGCAGACCCCTCCTCCAGAAATAAAGAGGGTTTGTCTGCAGCTAATGCCAGGCTACGTCAAGCTCTCTTTAGAGAGGAACTTTTTTGGAACCAGAAATCAAGGATTGACTGGATTGAGAGTGTGGACAGAAACACTTCTTTTTACCATGCAATTGCTCAGTGTAATAGAAGAAGGAATGTTATAACCAGATTAAGGGTTGGAAACCCTGCAGAGTGGTGTAGTGAGCAGGCAACTCTTCAGTTTCATGCAGAAGCCTATTTTAAACATCTCTTTTCTTCAGAGGAGCATATGATAGATCCCACTATGCTGAATTATATCCCTCATGTTATAACTGAGGCCCAAAATGTCTTTATGTGCAATGCTAGATGCAAATGAGGTCCGAAATGCAGTTTGGTCATTAAAAGGTTCTAGTTCCCCTGGCCCCGATGGTTTCACTGGAGAATTCTTCACTTCTTCTTGGGATATTGTGGGGGATGATGTTACAACAGCAGTATGTGCTTTCTTTAAGGGATTCCCCCTCCCAAGGGGAATTTCCTCTTCTTTTATCACTTTAATTCCCAAGGTGCAAGAGCCTAAATCTTTCAATGATTTTAGACCTATTAGTCTGTGCAATTTCTCATACAAAATCATTTCTCGAATTATCTCTGAAAGGCTGGCCCCGCTGCTGCCAAATATAATTTCCTTGGAGCAGGGGGCTTTTGTGAAAGGTAGATATATCCTGGACAATGTTGCTTTAGCCCGACAGCTAATGATGGATCTAAACAGGAAAGTACAAGGTCATAATGTGATATTTAAACTTGATATGGCTAAAGCCTATGATAGGATGGAGTGGGATTTCCTCATTGCAGTTTTGAAGAAAATGGGTTTTAGCACCAGGTTTACTTCATTTATTGGAATGCTGCTTTACAACAGTTGGTTCTCAATAAATTTCAATGGTATGGCAATTGGCTTTTTCAAGTCGAGCAGAGGCATAAGACAAGGATACCCAATTGCCCCCTTCATGTTCATAATTGCATCAGAAGTCTTAAGTAGAGGCCTTTCTACCTTGTTTCATTCTGGTCATCTAAAAGGTTATAAAGGGCCAAGGCATATAAAACAGATTACTCATTTACTATATGCAGATGACACTTTGGTTTTTCTAAATGCTAGTAGACAGAATATTGAGGCTTTTAAACGCTTCATCAGCTGTTATGAGTACAGTTCAGGGCAGAAAGTCAATGATACAAAGAGTAGTTTTATTATATCATTAAAAGCTCATGTTTCTCTCAGGCAATCCATCTGCTCTCTTACAGGTTATAAATATCAGTCTGATGGTTTGAACTATCTGGGTATTCCAGTCAAAAAAGGCAGATATGTGTGTTCAGACTTTCCGTTTCTAATTGATAAGATTCAAATCAAGCTGGAGGGATGGCAGTCCAAGTTGTTATCAGCAGCAGGGAGGGCAGTGCTAATTGACTCTGTCTTACACAGTATGCCAGTCTACCTTGCCTCAGCATACTTTATACCCAAGAAGGTAATACATATTATTGAAAGTCTGTGTGCAAACTTTTTCTGGCATGGAGACCAAAGTACAAACCGTAGACATTGGGTAGCTTGGCCTTCAATCCAAAAGCCTCTGGTGGAGGGGGGACTAGGCATCAGGGACCTGTTAGGAGTTCTAATCTCCCTGGCTGTTAAGATGCTGTGGAACATTGTACATGGGTCATCTCTGTGGTCTTCTTATGCCCGATGTCGATTCATGAAGCTTCACTTAGGCAGTCTTAAGCCTTTTCCTGCTGGAATGCCTATGGCTATTTTCAGGCAGGCACGAGATATTATTTTACAGCACAGTAGGTGGCTCATTGGCTGCGGGGATGAAACAGATTTTCTGAGGGACAATTGGACTGGAAGTGGCCCTCTGTTTAGAGTAATTTCAGACAGTGGAGTAAATGGGGGTGCCTTGGTTTCGGTCAGAGAGGTCTTACTGCATCCTCAACATGTTGTAAGGGAATTAAGTGGGCTGCCACAACTCCCTAATATTTAGTTGACCAGTGAAACAGATATATGTGTTTGGACTGGAACTCTAAAGGGAAATTTCTCTGCCAAGTCAGCATATAATATGATTAGGTCCAAGGGTATAAGGAGGCCATCTTGGGCCAAGCTATGGCATTCTGCCATAAATCCGAGGGCTGCTTTATTTGCTTGGAAGATCCTCCACCGTGCTGTTCCGGTTGACAGTAGGGTCATTGACTGTGGGATCCAAATGGCATCAAAGTGTAACTGCTGTTTACTCCCATGCCAAGAAGATCTTAATCATGTCTTTATTTCTGGAGAGCTGGACATTGATTTATGGAGATCCTCCACCGTGTTGTTCCGGTTGACAGTAGGGTCATTGACTGTGGGATCCAAATGGCATCAAAGTGTAACTGTTGTTTACTCCCATGCCAAGAAGATCTTAATCATGTCTTTATTTCTGGAGAGCTAGACACTGATTTATGGAGATGGGTATATCCCCTGATCAACAATAGAGCTTGTTTTTGTGATCAGATTACAGCCCGACTATGGAACCTCATTTCTATTAACAATATGGAGTCAGCATATAGTTTTATTGGGATGGTTGCTGTTATTATGATGCTTTGGGAAATTTGGAAATCTAGATGTACTGCAACATATGAAGGTACGCTCATTAATCATACAGCAATCAAGAGAAGAATCCTCTCTTCCATCTCCATGGCTCTGGACAGAATAGCATTCTATAGACCTTTATCACAAAATCAATCCAGATGTCTTTCTGTTTTAGATTTATCCCCTCGGATTGTAATCAAAAAGCCAATTGTTGTTGTTTGTAAGTTGGCTGTGCAAGGCTATACTCTGCATTTTGATGGAGCTTCGAAAGGCAATCCTGGTAGAAGTGGGGGAGGAGGTTGCATAAGAGATGCTACTGGTAGACTAATGGTAGCTTTTGCTTTCACTTATGGCATTGGGTACAGTCTTGTGGCTGAGACAAGGGCCTTACATGATGGCCTGGCTGTTGCAAAGCAGTGTGCCATAAGATTGGTAGCTATTTTTTTGGATTGTGCTGTTTTGGTGGAGGCTGCTAGGAAGGAAATTGCTCCCAGTTGGATGACAATCCCATGGTGGAAGAGGATCATGCTGCTACTTCAGGAAAGTGGTTGCCCGCTACAGCATATATATAGGGAGGGGAATCAAGTGGCCGATTCCTTGGCATCTTTTGCATGTACTGTATCTACTAACTCAGTTTTTATTCGAGTTAGAGATCTTCCATGGCCGGCAAGGGGTGCATTCAGGATAGATAGGGCAGGATTGCCAGCTTTCCGTTCTTAGATCCTTTTGATTACATTTTGTTAGCCTTAGTTCTTTTGTCATTGGGTACATAAGGGCTTTGCTCTGTTGTTTCTAAGGGGTATGCCCCAATGACTCTGTAATTTTCCCAGAAAATAGTAATAAAATTTAGGGCCCTGGTGCAGCCTGGGGGAGTGGGAACACTCTCCCTCTCTGAGGGAGGGTGCACTCGACCAGTTCTAGCTCCAGATTGGCCAATGCTTTGATTAAAAAAAAAAAGAGCTGGTGCAATGCCAAATAAAGAACCGCAGGTGTGCCCCTGGTCTTGTATTGGAGACGGCTACCTGGGCGGCACTTGCTGTTGCTGCTTGCTACGGAGATAAAGAACAACCTTGTGAATCGCAGACCAATCGATCCTCTTCTCGGCTTCCAAGCCATAAACATACTCCCGAAACTCCAGGCAATCCTCAACCAAATGCCCCTACTGGCGAAGATAATCACAAGACTAAAGCATTTTCCCGACCGCGGGTCGGCAAGGCACAACCAGAGGGAGCTGCAATGCGTGAGTGGCCATCAAAGCCTTGAAAATATCGGTAAGGCACTCTAGCAATGGAGGACTAGGAGCCCGCTTCGGGCAAGGCAGATGCCGAGGAGTATGGGATGGAGATGGTTGTGGCGGTTGCGTAGGCAGGGGCGCATGGCTAGTGGATGGACTAGGCGACGGTGCAGGAACGGGAATATGGTGGACGACATCTACCTGCTCGGGGTGTGGAATTCCCATGAATTCCCATGACTGGAGGAGGAGACAAGGACGTGTATGTGGACGCGGGAGGCTGACTTGTGGATGGTTGACTTATGGAGGTGGATGAGGTGTAAGGCTGACTCATGGAGGGCGCGATATAAGTGGAAGATTGACTCATGGAGGGTTGATATGTGGAAGGTTGATATGTGGGGGTAGATGTAGATGGTGAGGTATAAGTGGGCGTAGGATGCGGAGAAGACTCGGGGTCAAGAGAATTGTGGATTTGTTGGCGAATGAAGCGGGCTCGACTATAGAGTTGTTGCCAGGAGGTGATGTCATTGAGGGATAAGATGAAGCGGTACTCTGGCGTTGCATTGAAAATAAGCATCTTGATCAGCTCCTGCTCCAGAATGTGCCCCAGGACTTGCACGGCGAGGCGACACCAGCGATCGGCAAAGGTGGAGAACTCTTCTTAGAGCTTCATCTTCTCAGGGGCCAAATCCACCATAGAATACTTTGGCCCAACTTGGTCCTAATATTGGTAAATGAACTTGTCTTGCACCACATGAAATTTCACAATCTGCTCTTGCGGTAATGAGAAGAACCAATCCCGAGTCGGGCCTTCCAAAGATAGACCAAATAGATAAGCCATCAAGCGTTAGTCATGTCAAAATTGGGCTGACTCATAATCAAACTCCTTTAAGTTCACATAAGGGTCACCGGCTCCACTATAACGGTGATATGCGGGGATTTGGGAAAATGGCGGAAGCCGAAGATTTTGGAAAGTGAATGGAACACTTAAGGAGGACTTGGGATCAATCCGACGTTGGAGTTCATCAAGCTGGCATTGTGTTCGAGCAATCATCTCCGGGATAGGGAGAGATCAAGAAGGATATGGGTCAGCTTGAGCAAGAGGTTGTGAATTTGGACCAGGAGCAGAGTAATGGACCGGATAAGAGGATCCGGGCTGAGAAGAATATGGGCCCGTTCCGGGAGTGGAGGGTTGTGTGGGCCTGGAAGGAACGTGAACATAAGGACCCATTGGGCCGGTAGCATAAGCAGAGGAAGAATGAGGCTCATTAAGATAAAATTGAGTATTGGAAATCGGGCCAACCGCATGGGAAGAAGAAGGAGGCCCATGAAGATAGGAAGGCTCATTATGAGAAGAAGGCCCATTAAGATGATTTGCAATGAGATGTTGGGCCTAGGCTAGGTCCATTTGGCAAACTAGGCATGATAGATGGGCCATGAGATTAGCCTATTCCTCAGACGGGTCAGAGGACCATGGGAAGATGGGCCCGCATGGGAAGGGGATTCCACGTGGGAATAGGAGGAAAATTGGGAAGAATAATGGTACAAGGGGTTCGAATGATGCTCCATGAGGGCAAATGGAGACTTAATACAAAGATATCAAGGAAAATACAGGTGGGGAAGCGATGGCTTAATGGGCTTGAAAATAAGGGGGGACTGACCCACTAACGCAAAGACCAAGGAAAAGCAGACCTAAGACAATGGGCCTAGACAATGGACACATAAAATGGGCTAACCTAAATGGGCCTAACAACAAAATAATATGTAGATGATGAAGGAATGCAACACAAACACCACTAATGGGCCTAGACAAGCCCAAACAACACAAACAATGCAATGTGAGAGTCTTCACCCAAGTCAAAGAAGTTAATATGATGGGAAATATTTTAGGGGTTTTAATAGACCTTTTAATGATTTGAATTAAGAATAATTCCCTCAAGATAGGAATCCTACGGGAATAAAGTCCAAACTTTGGGTTGATCTAAGGTTATCTCCCTCACATGTATGCAAATGCAAGCCTAAGGGGTAGAAAGGTACAACTGGCCCGCCGTCCGTGTGGGAATCCATGGCTCACGGGGACTTATTGAGGTCCCGGATAAGATCACCTAGTCGGCCCCAAAGAATATGGAGGCGAGAGGATCACTTACCAAGGAGGAATGCAACTATGATGTGTGATGTATGGCCCTATATGCACCGGAGTGCATGCAAAAATCTAGCATAGAAGTAAAAAAAGAAAGCAAGATTTACCTATGCAAACACAATGGTATGACTGCAAAGAATATATGAATATGAAGATAATACGAGGGACAATAAGGTAGGAGCATGAAACAACACAATCGGAACCCGAAAGGCAAAGAAAGCATCAATGCAAAACGTACCTATGAATCTGCCCCTGAACCTACATACAGATTTTATGCACAAAATGCAAAAATGGAGACAAGATTTGACTATGCAAACATGACCCAAATAATGCAAATAAGATATGGATGGAAATATAATACAAAGGGATACAGAACGGGCCTAAGAACAAGGCAATCGGACCTCGTGAGGTCAATTAAATCATTGAGCAAAGATGTACCTGTGAACTTGTCCCTGTGCCTGGCTGCAGACTTTTTGCATAAAACTCAAAAATGATGACAATATTAGACAATGCAAATGTGACCCAAATAATGCAAATAGTATATGGATGGAAAGACAATACAAAGGGCTATCCAATGGAATAAAAATTAGCGCAATCGGACCACGGGAACGAAAGTAATGCATCAACGAACAGGGCCCTGTGAGCACGCGCGTAGAACTGCTAGAATCCACAAGTGGTCTACCAAATGACCGTTTTTTGTCCCTTGTGTTCTACCAAACGATCGTTTGGCTACCAAAAAGGCCCTAGCGGTTCTGTGATGACCGCTTGGGGTGCATAGCAGTCTTGTGGATGACCGCAAGGCTCAGACAGCCCTGAAAACGCCAAGAACAGTGGCAAAATGAAGGAAAAGCTATCTAAACATGCACAAACCCACACCTAACTTACAAAAGAGCATGAAAACAAACGTGATGGGCACTAGTTGTGCCACCGTGATCGCCAAAAAAATTGTAGATTGTTTAATAGTTCTATCTACCCCGCCCCCTTTAAACTAACTATGCAAGTATATGCGTATGAACATGCAACAATATGAACAAAGAAAAGGGCGATGGAAGGGTGAGAAAGACATACCGTGATCGCCACCAAAGATTAACGACGCCAAAGGATGAAGATATGAGAGAAATGACGCCGTGTACCTTGGAAAAGGATGAAAACTTGATCGCGCTTAAGGAACGGGGTGTGGGAAACTATGTGGATTCAACCTGCTCTCCTTCCAGCCGGCTAGAAGAAGAGGTCATCGCGTTCATATCATGCTCTCCTGCAAAACAAAGATCAAACACAAAGGAAACACCCATTAGATCATGAAGTGTAGTATCAATCTCGCAGTGATAAAGTAGGGGTAGAAATTGAGGGCAAACTCACATTGGAGAGGTTTTTAACCCCTGTGGAAGGGTGAAAAAGATATGTATGTGTGTTGTGATGAGAATAAGACAAAGATATGAGAAAATAACGTAGCACAACTGCCGGAAACGTGCATGCAATATGAAAAAAAATGCAGATAGAGTGCAAAAAATAGAGATTTATGATGATTTGTGAATTAAAGAGGGAGAGAACTAAGAGTAGAGACAATGAAATCAAGCCCTTGGACGTGGAATTGAAAGCTAATACTTCCCCCTTCAGGTTGAGGTCGAAGATCTGAGTTGGAGATGCAGCATGGTTTCGCCTCGAACCGAAGAATAGCCCCCGTTTGCAACCTGTAAATTGGGTGCTATTTATAGGAGCAGGAAACTTCTGGAGATAGATCCAAGATAAACACCCAATTTCAGGGATATAGATGCATAAACCTCAAGATAATCGTGGTGGGAAGAGTCCCAGATTAATGGAAACTGAGGTTGAGGCTTATCTCCCTCGGAAGTGGTGTCAACAAGGGTTCCAAAGAGTCCCACAGCCAAGAAATCAGAGTTCAGGAACTTTATGATTCTCTGTCTGGAAAACGATCTATCACAGGGCCGTTTCTTGATGAAAATGGTCTAGGAAAGGACCGCATGGGGATGGCAAACGGTCTAGGGGGTGACCGCAAGGCTCTTGGGGTGAAACGGGACAAGTTTTTAGAAAACGGTCTAGTGAATGGCCGTTTCTTTTGTCATGGCGGTCAAGCAAATGACCGCTAGGCTGCTGGAGGAAAATTTCTGGATAGACTTTGCGACTTTGGAAATAAGAGCATATCTCAAAAACGATGCCAAAATATCAAAAGTTGTATAAGAATAAATTGTAGATAACAAAAATATGAACAACTTTCTTGAAGAAAGAAATATGATAATAGGAGAGGAAGAGGGGGAAAATGGGGCGAGAATAGAGAGAAGAAATTCTAGGATGCAAGTGAACAGCATAGCATGCTAGAAAAATGTAAATAACTTGAAATCTGTGAAGAACTGGCCATTGGCGTAGAAGAAGAAATTGTAGAACTTTGAAAGGCGAACAACTTTGGTGAAGGGAACTTAATGAATAGAGGAAGATAAGGGGATAAAAAGGGACTGTGTTCAAGACTGTGTAATGAAAGAGGTTGAATGCTTGATAGAAAGTCGACCTAAATGGGCCGCAAGTCAACTTGGATGGCCGAAAGTTGATACGATAAGCTCCATGGCTCTAAGAAATCATAATCTCCAAAGTCCAAAGGCTAGGGAACAATGAAATGGGCTCGAAATCCATCCAAGGAAGGCTCCAAAATAGTGGTTAATTCGGGACATCAAAATGACGAATAAGAGAAATGACTCAACTTGCAGGCTAAAATGGGTGTCAGCACATGGGAGTCAGCCACTTGAGTTTGGAATATCGATGTGGGCTGGTAAGATCTGCAAGCAAGAGCAAATGCAAGGAGAAAGCCGATGAGTAGGGGGAACCAAGAAGCTTAGCTCTTTCACTCACCTCCTTCATGGGGTTGGTGCTTAGATGGTTTGGTACGGTTGTAAGCCTCTGTAGGTCGCTATGGCTTGGTCTTGCACGTTTTAGGCCGTCATAGGGCTCACCGGTGTCTGTCTCTTCGCCCCCACACCTCTTCATGGTAGTTAAAAATTTTAGGGGCAAGGGAGGCTTTTTCTAGCAATAAGGCTTTGTGCAGAATGAATTTGACCCTCTAGGCCTATTTATGGAGCTCTAGGGAGGTTGAATTTCGATGGGAGTTGGATTAGGATCATGGTTTTCAAGTTGGCATGGGTTTAGAAGTGCTTTGGATCGAGTTCGGGTGGAAATCGGACATGATTTCTATGGTCCAGTTCTGGGTTGGAGCAAGATTGCTCTAGTTTTTTGATCGCGGTTTTGCAATATGCCGCGTCCGTCTTGATGGTGGTTGCCTATGTTGCCATGTTTATCCCTATGGTTTCTGCTCTAGTTCGGTCGTTCGGCCCTTTTCCATAGGTGCTCGCGGTTTACCATTAGACCGCGTTGCGGTTATGGTCACGATCTCTATAAATTTTGGTCATTCGGCCGATCTTCTAGAGCCTTATCGTGGTTGCTCCGAGGCTCGCATCGGGATGGTCGCGGTTGACAAGCAGACCGTAATGTTTTCTGGGCTTTGGCCAAGCCAGCTGACAGTGCCTGCCTTGGGTCCACAATCACACCTGCTTCCACGCATACCTGCCTATCCATCTTACACATTTCTATTTTTTCCTGTCCACACATTCATCCATTCATCCATACTCGCAGTCATTTCCTGTCCTTGGCAATCACACACTCATGCACATTTATTTCTCATTGATTCACAACAAGGAGAAGATGAACAATTCAATAAGTTTTTTTAAATTTCTATACAAAGTTCATACACACACAAATAAGGAAAAGTGAGAGAAGTATAAAGCCCCGTGGCCCATTCCTATTTCTGCTTCCCGCTCTCCCCCGTGCCTTCTCGGCGTTGCTCGGGTGAAGGACCTATCGCTGAGCTACCCTCCTCACGTCATTGTTGGCGCTTTTCCTATTCATTCCTCCGATGACCAGAGGAACTGATAAAGTACTACTGGTAGGAGTTTCCACTCCGGGCCTCACTGCGTGAACTATATTGCCACTCCCCCACAATCCGGAGGGCTCTCTCTACGCCTTCCACGAGGATCTTCTGATCATGGGCTTCTCTCTCGGCCCGTTCCGTCCTCCTCAGCGATCTCACAAGCTCTTTGGGTACCTGGGTCGTCTCTCCTAGAGCCATCTGAAGGTCCTGCTCTTGCAAGACCCATCCTCAGTTATTATGGTTTGTTCTAAGGAGAACAATGCTTAAAGTCGAATTCAAATCATACCTTCTCTGCTAGGGAGGTATCCGCTGCCTCGACTTTGGAGATCGCCCAAGCCAGCTGCTCATCCAACTCCACTCGATCGACCGGTGTCTGGGAGGTTGAGGGGGCCTGGTTGCCTGGCACTGTGCCATCTCCGCCCGCTGTATAACCAAGGGTTAATTCTGTTGGGCCCCTTAGTGCATCAAGGTGGATCTAGAGGGGGGTGAATAGATCTCCCTAAAAACTTCGTCCAATTAAAAACTGTTCGATCAATTAATCAATTGCGAAAGTGGAATACTAGTGTGCTCAGATTGAATGTGCTAAACCAGAAGATAGCTTACACCGAGCCTAGATCGAACACCCAATGGGTGTGTCTACAATCAATACTGAAAACGCTGGAGTTCAAATAACAATTAGACACAATTATCAGCAAAAGATCCTGTGAACAGGAGATAAAAGAAATGGATCAATCACGCAATTCTCAGCCCACTGCATAAAAGATTTTTAAGGTGGTTCAGTCTGCAAACCCGCAGACCTACATCCACCCCTCACTCAACCAAGTGAGGCTTCACCGCTGTTGAACAACAAGGGGACGAATCCCCACACACGCAATCAAACCACTACAAACGTTGATACATAGCTTGAACAAGGAAGAACTTCCTCACACACTCTGATCAATCAGAGTGCAACCGTGTACCTGTTGTACACACCCCTGATTGTGCAATCCAGCACAATCAGATCCAAAACTCACAGCAGCAAACGAGGACTACACTCCTCGCACACTCTGATCAGTCAGGGTGCAACCGTGCGCGACTACCCGCTATGCACAACCCTGATTGTGCAATCTAGCACAATCAGAAATGTCGCTTGCCAGTAGCACACGAGGAACAAGCTCCTTACGCTCTGGTAACCCAGAGCAACCACGTACATAGTGGAGTTCTGTGCACAAGCACCCACCGTGCTTCCAAGCACAACCAGACAGAAACGAAAATGAAACAAGTAACAAGAAAAGGAAAAATACAACCAAACTGTAAGGAAAAATTGAATCATTAAAACAACAATAAGAATGATGGCAATGTAGCTTCCGAAGAAGCACTTTGACTAGAAATTTTGATACTCTATTTTTTTTCTTCTTCTTCTCTCTTGATCAGTGCAATTTGCTCGCTAATCTCTCTACTCACTCTCCTTCTCAAATTTATTCTAAACTACTCAGGGTTGCTCGCTATTTTCTTTCTCTCTTCTCTTTCTCTTTCTCTGTTTATTTTCCTTTTCCCTCGATGAGCTAAATTAAACTTCCTTAGAACTTCTGCTCAGTCGGCCTTCCCAAAAGGTCATCATGATATATTTATAGGAAGAAGATTAGATTTGATCCCTTCATCTTGGGAGATGCAATCTGGGTCGTTCAGACCTTTGGAAGACTCAAGAAATAAGGTATGAGGTCTTGAAGCCAGTGGCTACTGATTGGCCTTCGAAAATGCTAATGCAAGACTCATGTGACTATACTAGATTAAGAAATGGATAATATTTAATTCCAGGCTTTTTCGTCAAACAGGTGGAATATTCTACCTTGAAATCTTTCCAGAAATAGTGCCACGTGTCTTGGAGGCGTGTGCCAATCATTGGAGTGAGAGTCCACATGACAGCTTAAGTAGCTCACGTGCTGCCTTGTCCAAGCCCAAGTCAGTCGACAGAGTTCACAATTCAGTCAAATGAATTCTTCATTGTCTGCTGGCTTGTGCTGGCATGAGCTGACTTGTTGCTGTTACTGCTTTGTTTGCCATATGGGTCGACACACTAAACATGTGTGTTGACACACTCTTTAGTTGACGAGAGAGCCTTCTTTTTCTTTCAAGATATCTGCTTAAACAGATTTACTTAACCAGGAAGCCTTCTTGTGCTGGCTAGCTGGTTATGGTTTAGTTTTGCTGACTGAATGCTAATATTGCTATCGAAGTTGCTATTGCTGGCCTTTGCTGCTAGCTTCTATATAAAATTGGTCAACTTGCACTTAGTAGCATTTCATCGAACAATGAAAGTCGACACACTCCTAGTGTATGTCGACACACTCCATTTGTTTGACTTTACTAGAAGGCCTTCTTCAGCTGACTTGCTGGATGCTATTGGCAAGGCTTGGAGCTTCAGATGAGTCGATCCAATTGGGTTGTAGGTCGACATAATGTGACTTCTTCATGTGCTGCCTGACTACACTGATCTGTAAAAAGTCAATCGACCTGAGTGAATATCTATCGACTGAGTCTTGGTTGGGTCGACTAATTTTTATATTTCTTCGACCTATCTTCCTTGCATCAATTCAGTTTGCAAATCCACCTGTTTGAAAAACACTTCCCAGCCCATGCTTTATGTATTTTACCCATGTAGAAGTCTTTTTGCATATGTTACTTAAGTTGGCTTCATCTGCTATAAAGACATCAATGTCTGTCGTCTTGAAGCAATAATCTATCGACTTGAAGCTGCACATGTCGACTGAACTTTGAAATATATGTCGATTGAATACAGTTCAGGTCGACTGATTTCTCCTTGGGTCAACTGATATTTCCTCCTTTTTCCAAACTGTTTGGCTTGCTTTTTCTTAGCACTCACCCAATCATCTGGACTGTTAGGCCTGCAGAATTTAACATATTTTGGGCTTAAAATCTAAATTTGATTCTTCAAATAATTCCATTATTTCTTCACATTTATGACTCAATAAATCAATGAGTCATGGTTAGACATCATCAAAACCAGAGATACAACATTCTCCCCCTTTTTGATGATGGCAACTATGAGTCATTGCTTACATTTAAAATCAACATTCAAGTTAAGCAAGTAATCCAGTAAACATGATCCACAAACATGATTCCACATTATCAATGAGCAGCAAACTTGATTGTTCAGCAATCATGATATCAAACATGATTTTTCAGCAAACATGATTCCAACTTATCAATGACTCCACATTTTCTCCCCCTTTGACATCATCAAACACTTGAATAGACAGACAAGGTAGGAGAGGTGCAGGAACATAGAGATGCAGTGGAGATGAAGTTTCAACAGTGGATTTAAGAAGTTTTAGCAGGAACTGAACAGTGTGATTCTTTATTTTTGGATTTTCTTTGTTTTTCAGATTGAACATAGATGCACACTGTTGGAATGTTATCAATTATTTAGTATGGCACATTAGGAAGCATGCGGGCATGTAGATAACTGATAGTATGGATATGTAGAATGCAAAGGAATAACTATGGCAGTCGACCAATAAGATGATCCGGTCGACCAAGAAAAATCCATAGCAGATATATACATACAAATGCAACATATCTCCCCCTTTCTTATTGAAAGGATAGGATAGGTGTATGAAAAGTGCAAGTGACTCAATGCAACTAGATTGCTCATATTTAACACCAAGGAGAGAGTGTAAATGTTTAAGATAAATCATGCAGTAGCCCATGTAACCACTCAAATTTTCAAAGTGCATATTAAATCAAATTCCCATTTGTGTAAATGAGTAAATGTGAGAATGAATCTTAATCATATGGATATATGGATTTTCTGTCAAACACAAAGGGACACTATTCAAACTGCACATCATTCTTAGATGTTCAACATATTGGAGGCTTCGCTCTGCCCCATTTAGCTTTGCTTCTACAATTTTTTGATTTCTTGAATTTTTCATAGTAAGAGTTTGAATTTTTCTAAATAAGAGTGATCAAATTTAATCTATTCCTTTTTAGGCGAGAATGCACATGGATCACATGCCAGACTCCCCACTTACTCAGAGTATTAACCATTTCACTTCATTCTGAATAGAGATACTTTAGTACATCACTTTTCAATATGAACCATATCACGTCTCAAGTGACATGCATTCAATCTACTTAGTGAGACTGAGCATTGCTCTGCCTTTATATTTTCTTTACTTGTCATCCCATTTTTCTTTCACAATCTTTCTTCTATATGACGCAAGCAGCTTTTTCCTCAACTTTCCTCCTCAAATTCAATGCAGCAAGTTTAGTTTCTCTAGAGTGTTAAAAAGAAAAATCTATATCCTTATATTAACACTCATATTCACATTAAGGTGCAAGACAGTGTGCGGATTTGATTTAACATGTATGCTAAAAAGTTTAATTGAAGGCATGACTATGCATCTTCCCTTAAATAAGTACACTTATTAAAAATTACTCCCCCTTAGTGTGTGACATGAGACACATCAATTGTGACTCAAATGCAGCATTATTTATTAAGAAAGTATAGGGTCATAGAAAATTCCAAGGATGGGGGTTGATATCACATATAATATCATGCAAGCACACAATAGGAAAATGCAACATGCATGACATATATCTAAACATGCACACACAGTACTTTGTAGCTTATGGATTCTAATGTAGTCCTCACTTGCATGACTAAGATGCAATGATAATGATAAAATAGTGATTGGATTTTATTGGTGCATGATTTGAATAGATTTATTTGAATCTCCCCCTAAGAAGATGCATTCAAAGAAATGAGCAGAAATAAAGACAATTATGGCCCAAGGGACAATTATGTCGACATGATCAAGTGGGTTAGGTGAACATAGTCAGCTCAGTAGAATATGATAGATCAGTCAGAATATTGTGTCGACATACCCATTAGCAGAAATTGACATATCAATTGCAGAAGTTATAGGCAGTCCATAACCTAAACATTTAGCACAAATGGTACTTCCCTAGGAATGAGCCTAAGCCTCAAATTCAGATCATTTAGCTAGTAACTCCCTCTCAATATGTGCATGAACTTCTAAATACCCTGTCAAATTTTGACAGAGAAGTATGCAGCCTATAACCTATATGAACATTTGACTCATGGTACCAGGCGGAGGCATATTCTCGCGCATGGTGATAGCTTTCAGTCATGCTTAACTTACCCTTCTTCATGTCACCATTTGATAGACCATGAGGTCATTCAATGATGATCCATCAAAAAATGCAGTGCATTCTCATATGAAAAATTTCAAACTCCCCGTCAATAAGATGCTTATGAAGACTAGGACATATTGGTAGCAGAACACATGTTCATATGAGTGATGAATGTAAATTTAAAATCATTAGTGATTAGCTCATTATCAAACTAATTCCATCAGAATTTTTAGAAACATCCATCATGTCACGCCCCGAGATTATGCAGCGGAACTAATCGGGAATATGAACAGCCGACAAGAGAAGCCTCAAGTGATAATAACAATCAGAGCGCTAATCATTCACACTGAAGAGTGAACAATCAAAAAACTTTGACTTTATTGAATCATAATGAAATGTTTACAAGGACTCTTCGACTAACTAGACTCAATGAAGTGAAAATTACATAATTGACTCTTAACTAGACTAACTACGGCCTCTCTCGAACCATCAATCGCTCTCGGATCCATCACTTGAATAATCTGAATCCGACCCGCTAGAATGTCCTGAAAAGATTGGAAAAATAGATATGAGCACACTTGCCCAGTAGGTATCTTCGAATCAACATGAAGGCAATGTTTAAGTAATTAACATTTTATCTCTAGAAAATAAGATAAAGGAAATATGGTAAAACATACGGTATAAACCAAAGTAACACAAGTAACAAGATATGATCAAGATGAGATATGAGAGTTTATGTAGATTGGGAATATGATCAAGCAAGAATATAGCATGAATGTAAATATGGCCTTTCACAAACAAGAATGTAACAAGAATGCACTTTCCATAACCACAAAGGCTATGCACTAGAAAGTCACTTAATACGTAAGAATGTAATTTCACTAGCTTGCCTCATGGTTTTCACTCATCTATAAAATTAAGTACTCCCAGCGTAATGCGACGCCAGTATCATTGTATCCCATGGTTTTCAGCATATTTCTGACAATCAGCCGAGGGGGGCTAGCATGGAGCCCTTGGACACAATCAATGCCCGGTCTGCATCTTCACGTTATAAATCAAGCTACTTCCATGAGAAATATCAATAAAGTTCGGCCAGTAATGTACAATTCAACAATAATTTCATGATAATATAACCAAGGTAACGAACACACCAATGAACAATCA